>JADBJO010000033.1:0-5000 GCA_016801955.1 Conus betulinus | reverse complement strand
ACCCTGAGGGTGTACATGCAATGGGAGGGTGAAGGGAGACAGTGGGAGGCAGGGTTTTCAGGAGGAAATTGGAGCGACCCACGCTTTGTTCCAGCGTGTCCGACGTGCTCATAAACAAAAACGCTGTTCTGTTGAAGCTGACTAATATCTGATCTATCGTCATAAATGTCCACCTTCGTCCGTTTCAGTTCATCTTCAATTTTCCTCAGAGAGCTCTCAAGACTGTGGAAGTGATCCGACCTTTGTCTGCTAAGATTCGCCTTCTGCACGAGCACACTATGGAGGATTTGTGACCGTTCCAGTTCCGGATTTGATGTCGCTGCGCGAACAAAATTTTCATCGTCCGTAGGCCCAGGATTGAGTTCAGCGTCGCTGCACTGCTTCAGCATCACAACGTATAGACAGCAAAGAACAGCCGGGGCTGATCACATGAACCACGAGAATAGCTCACTTCTCACACACTGTTCCAAACCCCTGTGGTCACTACGACTGTCCTCTTTTCTTCTCTGATTTATTCCTGGACATATCCATTGCCACTGGACAGAATGATCCTGTCCCAGGTCTGTGCTGAAGAGCCGTGCTCGGCGTTGCTTACGATAACGTCCACACCGATCTTGAAATTGGGGAAAGAAATAACGTGTGGGAGTTGGGAAGAAAGGGGATCGCTGGAGAAGTGTGGGGGTAGTGAAGGGGGGAGGGCGGGGGAGGAAATGAGGGGTTAAAGAAAGGAAGGTAGGTGGTGGCGTGGTGGAGAATAAAAAGAGTTGAAAGCAGGATTTCCTTTTGCCACCCCCTCTTTTTTCTTTCAGCAGCAACTTATTTTACAGTATCCATCCATTTATGTATAATAATTGAACAATACAGCGACAATCGTTAACTGCCCCCCTCTGTAATACAGGCCTTAATCAATTAACCAATTAAGCGAAAAGATTGAAGAAAAAGTTCTTTTATATTCAATGATTGGTTTAGGATTACCGTTTGAAGTCAGTATAGTGGGGCCAAGAACACCACTGTTTAGACTCTCAAAAGAACAGTGACAGGTGACGATGCTGGTAAACGAGAGTCCGAACCTGCTCTCTAAGTACATTCACTGGTGGACAGAAGCTATTCAAATGTTGTGTGAAGAGTGTCCAGGAGGAAATCTTACCGTTCGCTGGTTTTCTCTCTTTTCTCTGAGTAGCTTCTCTCTTTTCGCAGTACGCTAAAAAAAAAAAAAAAAAAAAAAAAAACGTTTGCTAATCTCACGAACGTTTTGTGTGGGTGTTACTCGACACACTCGATAAATCGTAAAGAAATTTTCTCTTTCCCCTCTTTTTAAGCCGACGACAGGAGTCCACCACGTGGAGACAAAGCGCTGAACACGGCATGAGATGACAGTGCCTGGGGTGAGCGATTGTTTCAGACGGAAAAAAAACACACGGTAGTGGGAGTTCTGAACTGACAAGTCTTCACTCCTCGGTGGTCGGCAGTCAACAACGAGAGAGAGAGAAAGAGAGAGAACGAAGGAAAGAAGGTTACTGCTATTAAGCTGTAAGCCCATTTAGCAAATCGGCGCGATGTTCATTGACAAAATACCACACGATCTCACTGACATAGAAATCACAGCTTTTTTTTTTGCACACCTCATGACAAAGCCGTGAACGGCAAAGTGTCCTAATGTGTGTGCACAATCCGGTCAGTAGACAGCAGTCATCCCAGCTAGAACTGGGCCAAGGAGAGCGTGCAACCGCCGTAGAGCACGTGCTTCAGCCTCTGCGCGTGTTCTGTGTTTTCTGGCACGTCTTCCTTTCCGCAGGCTGACTAATTCAACGCGTTCTTCTGATGACATGTTCCTGTGTTCCTGCTGCACGTTCCAAAATGCGTATTCGTCTTCTGAACTCGGATCGCAGCATTATTCTACAACAACGTCATCCGACTCGCACGGCAACACACACCCACACCATCTGTCTGATGAAGCACGATCTTTCTGAATGCCAAGTTTTCTGTTCTTATCTCTCAACCGTCTCTGAACCTGTCGATCAGTCGAAGTGGCAACATAGTCCTTCTCCACTCTCCCGTGTCAAATCCTGCCACTGTTATGTCTATTGAATGCTCAGCGCCTGTGTCGATGACAGAGAGCTGGATTTCCTGGCTAGTGGTGTCGTACTCAGGCTCACCAGGGCTCAAAGAGCTGAGGCAAGTCTTGAACATCCGACGAGTCAGATTTGCTGTTGATATGTGCAGGCTTGGTATGTTGTTCAGTAACGTCCAGTGTAGGGCACTGTGTACCGTGATCTTCAAATTCCGTGTCGAAAATCGCCAGTTCATTCGCTTCACAAGTGTTCTCGTTATCAGCACCAGCCTGTTCGTGTCGTCTCTTTTGCTCCTTTGCTCTTTCCTGATCACGTCGCACCTGGCTGGGCGGTTTCTGTCTGTAATGTTGAACTCGCGTTCCAAGGTTCAAGACAGGATCCGCCATGGTTGTTGTCACAGAGCCGAGGGGCTTCAGTTGTAGGACGACGACGGTGTTGCTGCCTTCTCCTGTCATTTTCCAGCTTGACAGTGTTTTCAGTCGGCAGGGCGCTCAGGGCTGTCTCCACAGTCAATGGAAGTCCAGTAACTGGCATTGTCAAAGAATAATCGAAAATAATTTTTGCAGCTGAGACAAATGGCGTCCTGTCGCTTCGTGTGTGAAACCACTTGACCCTCCCAGAGAGAGAGAGAGAGAGAGAGAGAGAGAGAGAGAGAGAGAGAGAGAGAGAGGGAGAGAGAGAGAGAGAGAGGGAAAGAATGCCAATGACCAATGTTCTTCTGAGCCAGGTCTTCTACCCATATCAAGGGGGAGGGGTGAACAAACGGAAATCATAACACAATACTGTATCTATGATGACCATGATTAATCAGTACCCTAATCTGTGGATAACAAAGCTTGATTATGGATATAAAATGCGTCAGTCAGATAAACTGCGAATCTATATATACATTCTGTGTCATACGTAGTTAAGTCAAGCCTCAAGGAAGATGGGCGTTCGTAAACGTTTGTAAGCGTCTCAAGAATGCATTTTCCCCCCCTCTGAGAGGAATATTTGGGACGAATCAACATAAAGTATATTTTGCTTTCAGAGACGCTCTCGCCAATGAACAGTGAATTGAGACGTTTCCAGAATGCATAATTTTGAAACACCTGGAAAATGTCTTTTTTTGATTAACCGTCACTGCAAGTCAACTACATACTCCGAAGTGCCTACTGTTTGTCTGGAAAGGTGCATAAAATGTATTCCGTCTTTCATCCGTCAGTCCAGCCTCCATGCTTGAATCAAACGGTCAATTAAACATTGCTCGAATTCTTTTTATGGACAAAGGTCAAACATCCTTGACTTCTAGGTGTTCCCACACATGTCTAAACCTGTATTTGTATAATGTGAAGCAAACATCACAACCTAATTGTTCTGGTTACTTCCATGGTTAGCGAAAAAGTATTTTGTCTGATTTCAAACGTAAACTATCTTCAGACATTGTAAAGTGTTTCAATCTAGATAATCAATGTTTGACACATGCGGAGGGCTGTATCTGCTACACTCCCCATGGAAGGGGACGTAAGTTGTCCTGACACTCAACGATCTTTTCAAAGCAAAGAGATGCACTCTTTCAATTTGAGTCTGTAATCAGTCCCCCAAAACCTTGGAGCTGTAAAATTGGCATCAGCAGAATCTGACAACTAAATCATCTGGAGGAAAGTTTAAGATGTTCCTCAGCAAGGGACTGTCACAATGCCAAGACACGTACACAACTCCTGTCTTTGGTTTGGCTGCTCTGTCTTCTATGGCATATAGGAAGGAGAGGGAAGAAGAAAAAAACAATACCAACACACGTGCACACTGGCTGGCAGACACACACACACACACACACACACACCACACACACACACACACACACACACACACACACACACACAACAAGCTCATAACTAGAGAGAGAGAGAGAGAGAGAGACAGAGACAGAGACAGAGACAAAGAGACAGAGAGACAGAGAGATTCACAATTCTAAGATACGTACAACTCCTTTTTTGCTTTGGCTGCTCTGTCTTCTGTTGAGAGAGAGAGAGAGAGAGAGAGAATAAGAAGAAGAAGAAGAACCAGTAGAGCGAGAGAAAGAGAGGGGAGAGGGGGTGGAAAGGGGGGAGGAGGAGTAGGAGGAGGGAGGGAAAGACAGGATTGGAAGAGAGAAAGACAGAGACAGAGAGAGAGAGAGATGAGAGTCTGATAGACACAGAGAGTGTGAGGAGGAAGAGAGGCTAGAGAGAGAGAGTGAGATATGAGAGAGAGAGAGAGAGAGAGTGAGAGAGTGAGAGAGATTGAGAGAGAGAGTGAGAGAGAGAGAGTGAGAGAAAGAGAGAGAGACAGAGTGAGAGAGGAGAGAGAGAGAGAGAGAGAGAAAGAGGGACAGAGTGAGAGAGGAGAGAGAGAGAGAGAGTTGAGAGAGAGAGAGTGAGAGAGAGAGTAGTGAGAGAAAGAGAGAGAGACAGAGTGAGAGAGGAGAGAGAGAGAGAGAAAGAGGGACAGATTGAGAGGAGAGAGAGAGAGAGAGAGAGAGAGAGAGAGAGAGGAGAGAGAGAGAGAGAGGAGGGAGAGAGAGAGAGAGAGGAAGGAGAGAGAGAGAGACAGAGATAGAGAGAGAGAGGGGACAGAGAAAGAGACAGAGAGAGAGAGAGACTGATAGATAGAGAGAGAGACAGAGAAAGAAGAAGAAGAAGAAGAAGAAGAGAAGAAGAAGAAGAAGAGAGAGAGAGAGAGAGACAGAGACAGAGATGAACAGAAGAGGTTTTGCAAGTCTGAATGGTTTTATTTTCGTCGGTCGTTGTAATCCCTAGCGCACCAAAATAAGGTACGTCTATCAACAAGTCTTAGCAAATCTTGGAAAAAAAATTTCTGGAGAGGTGGAGATAGGAAAGAGTGCGGGGGGGGGGGGGGGGGGGTGCTCCACTAACTCCATTCTCTGATCCTTCTCTCATTCTTTACGCT
>JADBJO010000032.1:1461753-1464892 GCA_016801955.1 Conus betulinus | reverse complement strand
CATGTTATTAAGTCCCCTTGAAGAGACACTTGTCAGACTGCTGACTGATGCTCTGACACCATAGTGGAACAGATGCCATCCTGGAGTCTGTTTCCTCTTCTGAACAGACTTCCACAAGCCACCGAGACCACTTTAACCTCTCTATGTTTGGTTTGCGATCGTTCGTTTGTGTATTGTGCTTGAAAAATCAACATGGAAGTGTGGAGGGAACACAATGCATAGGCAGACTGTTCTCTCTCTCTCTCTCTCTCTCTCTCTCTCTCCCATCTCTCTCTCTCTCGCTCGCTCGCTCGCTCGCTCGCTCTGTGTGTGTGTGTGTGTGTGTGTGTGTGTGTGTGTGTGTGTGTGTGTGTGTGTGTGTGTGTGTGCGCGCGCGCTTGCGTGTGTGCGTGCGTGCGTGCACACGCTTTCATTCTGATACTCGTAAATCATGAATCGATACGTGAGTTGGATGTTTAATAGCTGCAGCTCGAGAACGACAAAAAACTGTCAAGTGCATATATCATACGCCTGATTTACAACCCAGTATTACAGCCAGAGAACGGCATGAACAGTCAGACAGACAGACAGACAGACAGACAGACAGAGAGAAAGGGTGGATGGAGGAGGAATGTGACAAATCACACCTATTAGACACGTTGAAGAAGCCAGTAAAGTGGAACAGACAATAGAGACAGAATGTGTCTTATGCCTGTCCATACCTGAAAGAAATTTCATCATTCACTGACATTCAGGGACAAAGAAAAGAAACAATAACGATCGAAAGGAAGAACAAGTTAAAAATGGGGATGAAAATGTCACGCGGGAGGCGATCTACCAGTTACACTTGCATTACTCATTCTACTATGAAGGGAACTAGTGACGCATTCTTGATGGGAAATCTATCAGACTTTCAAATGAAAACTTGTGATTTGACAAATAACCAGCAAAAAAATGACACAAAGAGAAAACCCCAAACAAACCACACATAGATTAGAAAAAACAAAACAAAACAAAACAAAAAAAAAAAAGAAACAAAAAACGAACATCCATGCGCAACGAAAGACATTTTCATCAATGTTCTAGAGGTGTCTTAACCTGTTATCATTGTAAGAAGTGGTACGAAATTCTACCGTATATCATGTAAATCAAACTACGTGTAATATTTACAAAGTAGTTATATTTGTTCCGGAGTCAGGAGAAACAGCCATGGATATCTAAAACTCACACTGTGTTCACGACTTGCTGCAGCTTTTTATTGGACTGAAGCGCTTTTAACAACAATTGCAGCAACAGACGGTAGCAATTACTTAGAAACAGTCTGGTTAAATTCGGTTTTCTTTCTTACATACGATCACTATATATATATATATATGTGTGTGTGTGTGTGTGTGTGTGTGTGTGTGCGTGTGTGTGTGTGTGTGTGTGTGTTGTGTGTGTGTGTGCGCGCCTGGGACACAGCTGCTAGGAATGCAAGCACTCCTCATGAAAACTATTGTGCTCAAGGGACTCATCGGAATCCACAAGAGAAGGCCACTTCATTGTAAGCCAGGACGCTGGCAATGAATCTGAAGCACCCAGGCTGAAAGGGATCACCTATGATGTGTTCACGACGTACAACAATGATTCCGTTACAGGTGCTTTCAAAATGGGTGTTAGCCCTTCTCTAATACCATGGACTGGAAAAAAAACACAACAACAAAAAACAAAAAAAAAACCAACTGGGATTTGGATAGAAAACTGACCTATTAGACAGCTGGAAAACGCTTCGATCATGTCAACCTTCTCCCTTAATCCTGTCCTTTGAACTGTACAACTGATGCTTCCCATGCGCTGGTGTTGGACAGAAGGATCTGTACTATAACGTTCTGGTGATGCATCGCCAGTTACTCCAGGGGTATAAACGCTATAGCCTGCCGATCAGAAACCTTGCTACTCTAAGGTCAATGACGTGCGATGCCATACAACTTAACTTATGATCAGTAACTCTTGTAAACGAGAAAGGGATAAAAGAGACCTCAATCCGCATCAGTGCAACCTTCGATAAGGCTGCTTTTGAAAGAAAGAAAAAAAACCGGCTAGACATGGACAGAGGAAAGGAATCCACTATCACAACGAAACCAAAAAGCATGATGTATGTCCATGTACATAAAAAAGGAAGCAAATTGAGGGTGGAGGTAGGAGCAGATAAATTCAAACCAGGGAGTGTAACCACTATCCTCTGCCTTTTGAATTATTTATTTTTATACAGACTGGCAATACACAAATATCTAGAATTTCTCTTCTATTCTTCTATATTACGTGGCACCTTAATCATGTTCCCCCCTCCCTCCCCCCCATTGTCCCACCTGCTGTGTCTAACTTGGTCCTGCCCTCTTTCAGTTTTCCACCTGTCACTGGTAGACAATGGCGGTGCCCTGACCTTGAGACCATCTAGCATATTACGCAATTTACTAAGCGCAGCGTCCCCTTGTCTTTCTCTCCTTTCTCCCTTACTCCACGCACACATTCTTGGTCACGTGCTCCCGTCTTTCTCTTTCCTTTCTCCTCCCCTCTTCCATCCACCCGTTCACACCCACTGTCACTTCTCTCGCCCTTGGTATCTTTCAATGCTCACATTTCAATGCTGAAGTATTCTAAATATACGTCCACAGCAATGTCGAACATATGGCATCTTATGGGACATGACACAGAAGATTTCTCAGCTGCTTAGATGACATGTCAGCTTTGGATTTTCCCCAGAAACATTTGGCGACAACGTAAAATTCACCGAGTATTCGAATACTTAGATTTGTGATTGTTCAAATTAGCATGGTTGATTAAATTGTGAACTCATTACGGTCTCAGCTGCTTGAGACCATATACATACTCATAACGCTTTGTTTTACTTAGCTATGTTCGGCAGGATATCACGATAACAGGTCTAAGTCATTAAATGTTTCAATGTATGTTGATTTTCATTTTCATCCATGTCCGGTAGACATCATTTGTGGACAAATTTTTTTTTTTCTTTTTTAGATAAAAGAAAATTTGAGAATGGATTTAAATATGATTTCATGGAAGAATTCACGGGGTCAGTGTTGTGAATTTTGTATTCAATGCGAATTTTGTATACCAATCGACTTCAAAAATATGATACACTTTTAGAATTGAAATAAAG
>JADBJO010000032.1:1446753-1456753 GCA_016801955.1 Conus betulinus | reverse complement strand
CTCGCTCCAGACAAACGTTTTGGGGCGATCTTTCTGAAAATTTGTAGGTATGTTCATTATGGGTCACGAATGATGCCCAATGTTTCATGTTACCAGAATAGCCGTCACTAACGGCTATAAATGATAATTTTGTGATGTACAATTTAAGCAATAACGGGTTTATAAACTTAGTGTAGCCAAATTGTAGTATAGTGGTTACAATTCCTGCCTGTCCCCGCCGGGGAGAGCAGCATTTTTTTTTTTTCCTCTTTCGTACAAAATTTCTACCACCAGAAGAAGGGGAGGAAGTGCTATAGTGACTAATCTCTCTCTCTCTCTCTCTCTCTCTCTCTCTCTCTCTCTCTCTCTCTCTCTCTCTCTTTATATATATATATATATATATATATATATATATATATATATCTTCTTTTTTGTACTACTGTGCTGGGAGTACGTTTATATGTTTTGCATCTTGTTTATTTTGCTTTGTTGAGGGCGTTGCGTCTTGCTTTCCCACATCTTACCTACTGTTTTCTTTTGAGTTTATGTGGCAGCCCTCATGGGTTTCTTCAGATTCCACTTTTTTTTCTGGGTGTTACCCATCTCTTGTTGTGGTGTCTGAACTTTTCATGAAGAGTCGTTGGTTGTTTCACAGGTTCACACAGGTTGTCATTCAATGTCACGGGCGGACAAGTGTTTGAACTTATACACTGAGTTTTAATGGGCTGTTCGTCACAGAGGTTGACAGCAGATTGCACATAGTATGTGGAGTGCAGAGGAGAGGGGGGTAGCTCCTCTGTCACATTCAGTTGTGCACCGCCCGTGTGGATCATGCATCCCCTCAGTAAACCCTCACATAGGTGTAGTGTGAGAGGGAAGAGTTAGACCTGGATGAAGGGGGTGTGTGTGTGTGTGTGTGTGTGTGTGTGCTGTCATTTTAATAACTGTGCAGGGAGGTATCTTGCACGTGTTCTGTGCGTAAAGTGTGTTGTGTTAATGCTTAGCGTGGGTTGAATGTGAGTATGTGTTTCTATGTAGGGTGGAGGGAGAACCTTCTTCGCTATGCCAGTGTTCGGCGCTCTCATTCTTTTGCTTTTGCTTTTCCGGTAAGAGGCCACGTCCTCCGTTGGTAACCATATTTTTTTTTTTCCACTTCGTCGTGGAGAGTTGCGGAACCGGGCCGGAACCCTTCGCTGGGTGGAAGGCAGTACGTTGAACTTGGAAGGATCTCAATCCTTGGGCTACCAAAAACATTCTTCCGAGTCGTCCCAGACTCTCACTTCCTTCGTTGAGGTGGTGGCGCATCTATTGGTGGGGCTTTGGGCTCTTCGCTGAGTGAAGCTTGCCAGTAGCTCTCTCTCTTTGTCTTCTCTCACCCACCGTTCTGGTAAATATATATATGTGTAAATATGGTGTGTTGTATTCTCGTTGGGTTGGAGAGCTTGTACGCAAAATGGGATTGGTATTTATTCGGTCAATACGTATTTAAGTGGCATTGAGGTCATTTATTTTAAGTTGGATGTTTAGTAATGGCTCTGTTTGGGGAGCTACTTGTAGACTTGACATATGTATCTAGTTCTGTCTTGAAGTCGGTCATATTTGGATAATGTTGGAGTCGGGATATTCCGGAAGCGATACTTCAAGGATAGAAGCAAATTATTTATTTTATTTTATTTTATTTTTTTTAAAACATCAAGTCGGGTCCGGAACGGAACGAGTTGCCGCCGACTAACATTCAGTCGACTAGCGGAGATTTCCGATGTGGCGCTCCCGCCATAGGTCCCGCTCCCTGTCTTGTTTGTTGTTCTGTCTCTGTCATTTTTTTTTTTATTAGTTTTTTTTTATGCAAGTATTTTGTAAATAATATGGAAGAATGAATGAGTTTTATGAATTTCATCTGGCATTAATTCAAAATGTAATGTGAACTTCCAAGAGTTTATTGTATTGTAATTTGTAATGTGAATGAGACGAAATTTAGAATTGTAGTAAAGGAAAACAATGAAATGAGGAAAACAACAAGATTGAAGAATAGATGAAACCAAAAGAAAACAAATTGTAAAAGTTTTGTTTTTTCCTTTGAATTCTTTAAATTGTACGCACACGGTCCACACATGCCCTGCATCCACACACATAATCCACAAATATCATGATTATGCGGTGAGGGACTGACATCCGCCGCAGGGCGTTCCTTTTCGTTTCTTGGGGAGACAGGTCACAGTTGCTGACGTTGGGCGACCTGGAGGATGGTCCCAGAGTGGGGGATACCGGAGCCGAGCCTGAGGAGTGCTGGAGGAGTCCGGCGCAAGGAGGAATCTTCTAGACGCCAGTGAAGAGAACAGCCAATCTTGCTCCAGAGATCCAGTCAGCGGGACAGTCGTCAACAACTCAGTTATGTGGCAAGTGTGTGTGTGGTGTATGGGCTGTGGATTTGTGTGCGTGCGCTAGTGTGATCTAATGTATATTGTTATGCCCTGTTTGTTGTATTAGTTTGTTTTTCTCCCCCCTTCCTCTTCTATTTGTTGGGGTAGCTTTAGTTGGTGATAGGTTGGGTGGCAGTGGGATCCGGGTGGTGGTGTTTTTTTTAGGGCTCCCTCTATCGGGTTATATTGTCCCTTAGCGATAGTTAGCTCCTGATAGGATCTGCACTCTTCTTTGTTTTTTTTTTTTTTTGTAGTTATTCTTTTTCCTGTCTTTCCTCCCTCTTCTTTGATAGGTGCCCCATTCCATAAATGGAATGTATGTGTGAGTGATTGGGATGCTTGATATATGTTGGGTAAATTTGTATATTTAAAATTTAATAAATATTGTTTGTTCCGTACTTCCTGGAGTGGTCTGGAGATAGTGAGTGGCCTGGTGTTGTCTCTCTGTGCTCTTTGTCTGTCCCTGCCTCATTCCCCTGACAGGGTCTTTTACCCTTGACATTCAGTGTCTCCAAAATGTGGCTAGTTCGTGCTCCAGTGTGCTCTTTTTATCAGAGCACGTCATCAAGTTTGTAGACTATTTTCATTTAATTTCTCCTATTCCTTTTTGTACTTGCGCTTTGCCAGTTACGTTATTGGCCTTTGGCCTCACGACCCCGTACGAAGTTTTTTGTCCGAATGATCAGGATGAATGCCCTTGACACAGTGGTTTGAATCCAGGTTTTGGTTTTCCGACGTCCTGTCTGCTGGTGTAATCCTGTATGTTATCTCCTATAAACGCTTTCAGGTTTACATCTGCGGGCAGTAAGTAGAGTTTCGGATATTTAGTATCAAAAGCCTGCGCAAAGTATTTGTTGATTTATCAGCTTATATGGCTTTGGCATCTGGGCCTGGGTTCATAACCAGGAGCAGTATGCTGCTACTTACTCATCAAGGTCTTTATAAGGTCATAATTTGTCCTGTGGTGTTTCACGCTATGTTTTGAGAATTTCCTTCCATAGACACAAGCCAATTCAATAATGCTTAGCAGATTTTCAATCGTGGTCAGGTTGTTGCAAAGCAGACTGACCAGAACAGTGTACGGGCAGCTGGTGAATTGTCTTCATCAGACGTGCACAGGTAATCCTGCTTTTTTTTTTTTCTCTCGGAAGGGACGTGGTGCGTTGTTTTGAATTTTTTGTGTCTTAGCAAACTCTGCAGTGCTTAATTCCAGTTGTCAAGGTAACATAAAATCGGGGAATGCACTAATCTTGTTACTGCACTAGCCCAGAAACATCGACACAAAGGGCAAAGTTTCGACACTAACGCACAACACGCCGTCCTGTCTTCATGACGTCTGACCACCTTCAGCTGCCAGGTGGTAGAATTAAGAAAAAAAAAATGGTTTGATTTTCATCAGTCTTCTTTGTCATTGACTCTCTGTCAGGGAGATTCATCAAAGAGTGCCAGCAGACGGATTTCTGTTCTGTCGGTGCTAAGGATGTGATTTGTGCTGCTCTTTCCTAACCAAATCCCATTGAGGCAGTTTCAGTGTCAGTTTCATCAAGGAGGGAGTTACTGCGTGCGGACAAGTCCATATACGCTACACCACATCCGCTAAGTTTCGAGACCACGCTAGGTATATTTTTTAATCTTATGGATAAATGAATAAACAACTATGATGAGAGAATTGAAGAAGAGGGTCTCGTGGCTACGACTCAGCGGATGTCTGTCCTCCGCATAAGCCCAACGCGCTGGTCAGACCTTGAGTGTTTACCTACCATGTTTTTTGGTGTGTTTTTTTTTTTTGCATGTGTGTGTGTAGTGATTGTACACGTGTGTGTATGATATATGGGCATGGGCCCATGTGTGTGTGTGTGGGCCCCTTGAAGCATAATTGAAAACAACGGAACATTACACAAATAATCGGTTGGTGCATTTTTGTACATCTTGGCATCATAATGAAGTATACATACTTCTGCATGTCTCAACTGCATGTAGCAACGATGTGAGAAGGAGGGCAGGAGTTTAGAATAAAGAGCGAATAATACGGGTCCAATGAGCTTAAACACCACACACATTAAACTTGGAGCAGAGACACACAACTATCAAGGACAACCGACTGGCGACGACCAGTGAATCACGGCTCAATGTCTGGGCCAGTTCTGTACCTTGTGTACCCTTATCCTGTCCCCGCTATTGGAAATCAACATTCTGTTTTCCATCACAGATTCTCTGATGACAGTCAGCCTTACATTCTGGACTTCTTTCTGATTTCCGACTATGACAGGAAGCACTTAGTCCTGTGTTTCTCTCCTGAAATATGGATGACTCCCAATAAACTTAGCTGAACGAAGACAAAACTATTGATCCATCCCCAACAGAAGTTAAATCATCCCTCTATTATTCCATCTTCTGTCGATCTCACAGACACATCGATCGCTCTTTCTTCTTCTGTTCGTAGCGCGGTGTGGCACTGGATCAAACTCTTTGCCTAACAACAGCATGTTGTTGACGTCGTTCGGGTTTCTTGTCTTGAACTCCGTCGTACTGTTTTCATTAATTTCTCCTTTACGAGGACGCCACGGAACCTTTGTTTGAGGGAATTTTCCTTGTTTGTTCTGTGTGCTCTGTGCTGTCACACCTGCTAGGCGAGTCGTGTAAGCAGCACAAGTTTGGAGCTATGGGCGTGTATTGATTTCATCATGGGAGCAAGAGTTACCGTCCTTGTTCCTTTTTCTTTGGTCGTGCGTTTGGCCTGTCTGGTTTCAATTATTGTAATGATTTTTTTCTGTCCGTTTCCCCAGGTTATTTTGTCAAGAAATTTCAACACAGTGTGTGTGCGTGCGTGCGTGCGTGTGTGTGTGTGTGTGTGTGTGTGTGTGTGTGTGTGTGTGTGTGTGTGAGTGTGTGTGTGTGTGCGTGTGTGTGTGTGTGTGTGTGTGTGTGTGTGTGTGTGTGTGTGTGTGTGTGTGTGTGTGTGTGTGTGTGTGGTTCTAATTTATTTGGCGTCCGATTTGGTGTGCTTCTTATTTGTTGTAAAAACCTAGGGAATTCAATAGATCAGGCGTATGGATATTCTTTATAAAAACAGCGACAAAAACAACAACACCAGCGACGACGACAACAACAACAACAGCAACAAACAACACAACGGTAATGATAATAACAATGACGACAATAATAATAATAATAATAATAATAATAATAATAATAATAATAACAACAATAATTATATAATAATTATAACGACAACAGTCATAATAATGATAAGTCTTCTTCTTCCTCGTTCGCCTCTCTTTAGATGTCCAGCCAGTGTCCTGGATGAAGGCAGCCGTCCACCGCAGCTCCTCCAGGGTGCCGTACAGCTTGGCCTCCAATGCTGTCGGTGTCGGCCAGTATTTGTTCCGGGATGCAGCATGCATCGGACGGTTTTGGAGGATATGTTCTGCTGCCATTTGTCCCTGACTACAAGGGCACTCTCCAGACTGCCAAATGCCGAGTTTTGTGTGCATGTGGTGGCGCAGACGATTGTGTCCAGTTCTCATTCGGAAGATCTGCACCTGTTCCCGTCGTCGCAGAGAAAAGTAGCCACCATCTGGGTTGTGTTTTGGGTGCTGAAGCTGCCACTTCTTCCGCTGCTGCTGAGCCTTGACGATGGTCTTTGCTTCGTCATAGCTCACAAGGTTGTCGGTCTGCTCCTTCTGCGCTCCCTCTTTTGCCAGTGTGTCTGTTTTTTTTCATTGCCTCTGATGCCGCAATGAGCTGGGACCCACTGTAGCAGCACTTTCTCCATCTCTGCACTGCACTCAGGGCAACTAGGGCTGTACTGAGTGGGCTTAGTTCGATGTTGTGGGAGTTCATGAGGGCTTGGAGAACAGATAGTGCGTCAGAGAACACCACCACCTGCCCTGTTGTTCTTGTCGAGTTCTGCAGGAATGTTGTGGCTGATTCACTGAGCTCGGAAATTGGTGGAATGTTTTCCTGTTGGGGCTGCAAGTTCAACTTCTCCCGTCTCTGTAGTAGATGAAGATTCCTGCTCTTCCATCTTTCGTTGCTTCTGTGGCAGAACCATCGGTAAATACACGGGTCCAGTCTTCTCGTGGGTACTGACTGCAGATGTGCTCCGTGGCCAGGGCTTTTCTCTGGGTGTCTGACTGCGCTCCCCTTTTTTTCCACGCCCGCAGTGCTGGTGACGGTTGTTGGGAACATTTGCCTCTTCCAAGACGGTGTGAAGTGCACATGCAGCGATAGGCTTTGCTTCATTTCCCATTATGACTGGCATTTGTCGTTCAAGTCTTCTCGACTGGTGAATGAAGCTGGCTCTTTTAAGTCGACTCTTGCTGGGTTTCTTTCATCCTTTGATTCAGAGGGGGGGCTATCGAGGCGTTTGAATTTTGCCGCCTGGATGAGGGTCTTTGTGTCCTTCCTGTCTTTTAGGGGCTGTAGTCCAGTGGCTTCTTCCATTTTCTGTATTGGAGTGGATTTCATGGCGCCAGTTATGAGACGCTGAGCTTGATTCTGGATCTTGTTGATGTGGTCAAGGTTGGACTTTGCAGCTGTTGCCCATGCTGAAGTTCTATACTCCAGAACAGGTCGAATTCTCCCTGTATAGAGTCTCTTCAGGATACATTCGTCAGCCCCCCAATCTGTTCCTGCGAGCTTCCTCATGATCGCCAGTCTCGGCTTGGTCCTGCTACAGCATCTGGCAATCTGCTATTTCCAAGTTAGTCTACAGTCGAAGGTCACTCCGAGGTAGGTAGGGGTGGGTTCTTCTGTCAGTCTCGGGCTGTTCAGTGTCAGCTTTGCCTCTTGGTTCTTGTTAGATAGGCTGAAGACTGCATATGTCGTCTTGCTAGTGTTAACAGTGACTAGCCATTCTCTGGTCCTTTCGCTGAACATGTTAAGTGCAGCTTGGAGTCGTACTTGCACTGTGGTCGTATACTTTTCGGAGCACCAGAGCACAAGGTCGTCTGCATAAATTGCTCCTTTGACTCCTCTTGGCAATTTTCTGATAATGTCATCTATGAAGATGAGGATCAGGGTTGGTGAGAGGACTCCTCCCCCTGAGACTCCCTGTCTCAGTATCTGTTTCTTGCTCTTCTGGCCCTGGACTTTTGACCCGGGCTTGCGATTATGCAGATACTAATTATCCCAGGTGTACATCCTGTCAGACACACCACATCGCCGTAGTTTGAGCCTGAGTCCCTCCTTCCATACTCTGTCGAACGATTTCTCCATGTCTAACCAGACTGCAAGCGTATTCTTCTTGTTCTGTAAAGCGTCCTCGATGCTTTGGGTGATGAAGGCGAACTGATCTTCTGTTGACTTGTGTTGACGGGAGCCTACCTGTTTCGGGCTCAGTATCTGATTCTTCTCAAGGTGCCAAACTAGCCTAGAGTTGATAAGTCTCTCCATCAGCTTTCCTAGGCATTTGTGAGACTGATAGGCCTGTATTTTTCTGCCCTTGACTTGTCCTTTCCCTTTTTGTGAATGGGAATCATGTCTGCTTCCTTCCAGCACAGTGGAACTGAGCCCCGTCTTCCAGCTGGAATTGACGATTTTCAGAAGGAATCCTTGCTCTTCGTCCCAAGATGCAAATCTTCATTTGTGATTTCATCAGGCCCAGGTGACTTCTTTAGTTTGAGGCTCTGTAAAGCTTCCTCAAGCTCTTGTTCAGTGAAGGCTGAGGTCATGACTTTTTCTTGGGGCTCGTCTTCGTGAATTTCAGTCTTGGCCTTGCGCACTGCTGCTCTCGTTTCTGGGGGGACTTCCACATCACTGATCCTTTTGTAGATGTTGATGAAGTGGTCTGCGGCTTTCTTTCCGCTTAGAAGGTTTCGACTGTCTTCTATGGTTACCGTGGTCTGGCCTGTTGCTTCGTTGCTTAGAGTCTTTGCCAGTTTCCACAGCTTGCTGCCATCCTTCTCAAGATTAAGGTTCTCGGTCTTCTCCTGCCAGCTTTTCTTTGCAGCTTGTGTGCAGGACAGCTTGTATCTAGCTGTTACTTCTTTCAGCGCTATGTTATTCTCAACTGATGCTTCTTTTCTGCTCGATCTCTGGCCTCTGAAACAACATTTTTAAAGCCCTGTAGTTCTTCCGTCCAGAAGTGCTTGTAGTCTTTTCGTGCTCCTCTTGGGATGGATTCTGTAGCAGCTTTCAAGACGGCTGTAGTAAAGCCTTGAACCATCTGGTTGGAGTCTTTCTGCCTGGTGTTGATTGGCTTTGTGTAAACGTCTATAAAGCTTTCAAGGAGAGTCAAGTCTGCCTTTTTGTAACTCCATCGAGGGAAGCATTTGGCCTATGGTGTCTGCTCATTGAGATTGATGGAGAGTCTGACGGGCTTGTGGTCACTTCCACCAAGTTGTTTGAGAACCGTTCTTGTGGTTTTTGACGTACAGGTCGTTGGTAGCGAACGCCAGATCTGGTGTTGATGTGGTCATCCAGCGTCTAGAGTAAAAGGTAGGTTCATCGTCTTCCTCATTTAAAAAGATGAAGATGGGTGTCAACGTCCCAGTCTTCCACTTCTTCGCCTCTTCTGTCCGTTTCTTGATAGCCCCATCTCACTGAGTGATTGTTGAAAAATCACCCACCACTACACAGTTATTGTTTGGTATATCCATGTATGTGAGGGAAAGATCTAGGCAATAGACATTGAAGATCCTGGTGTTGAGTTCTCCTAGGACTTTGGCAACTCTAAGGATCTCTGCCTGTTGATCGGTGTTAATCTTGAGTTCTTGTGCAGCAGCAATCGAGTTACGCACCCAAAATCAGCACCCCTCCTTTGTGTCTCTCCTCACGATCAAATCTTTTGGTCTCGTAACCTCTCACTTGAAAGCGATGGTTTTCGAGCAAACGTGTCTCTTGTACACACGCAATGTCAGTATTCTCTTTGTGCATCCTTTCTGCCAGGTCAGGTTTCTTTCCTGTGCACCCCTCCGCATTCCACTGGAGAATGTTGAATGTTTTGGGTGGTTTCGTATTCTTGGCACTGCAGCAAGAAGAATAAGGCCTCCGTTTCCGTCGCATGGGCCTACGGAATGTCGTTGTTTGATCACCGGTAGCTTGGGGTGGGCCCCTTTAAGGCGTAGGGCCCGGTTCCCGACCTCCCCAGCGGGTCTCCGAAGGTCGAGCGCCACATCGAGATATTTTGGACTGGATCATCATGGAAGCGTAAATGCGTGATATCGTGGTTTGAGTTGCGCCAGTGGCCCGATACCGCCGTCTTCAGCTGCAGTTTTCTTTCGGGGTAGCTCACCCTTAGCTCATGGCCCGTAAGTCCTACCCTGGGAACACAGGAGGGATTGATGTCGGGGATCCCACCCCGGGCTAGAGGTTATAGCGCGCCTCTTATTCGCCTGATGCACCCGTCATCGGACATGGGGGGTATTGCTTGAGTGTAACAGTGCCGCTTGTTACCCCGCCCGTCCTGGTGAGTGCATCGCCCGTTAGTCTCTGCGACTGCATTATTTGTCCAGTCAACCAAGTGCCTGACTTAGTTCGCAGCTGACTTTCATATCTGAAGGTCGTTCCCTATATCGCCACCTGGGGACGCACCTGGTTGGGGATGGTCGCCCCACTAAGAATCCCTCACGCTGGGTGTAGAGAAACTTAACCTGTCC
>JADBJO010000032.1:1434253-1441753 GCA_016801955.1 Conus betulinus | reverse complement strand
GCCACGTTAACGTGGGTGTTTCGTCTGGGGGACATGGTGCAGGTTGAAGCAACTTCTGCTGTGACTAACGCGGCACGGGAGCGGGCGACTGACGCTATATTAAAACGAGATCTCGGCCTCTCAAACCAAGGAAAGCCGCAGGCTAGACCAGTCCAGATTGAGGGGTAAGGCCCCCACCGAAAAAAGGAAGGAACTGTGTGCAGGCCAGCAGCGCGTGGACACGCTCTGACACTGCTCCAAGCCTTACCCCAGCCATGGGATAAATGGCAAGAGCCGAAGTCGGATGTGACCTGTCAAGGGCGTAACGGCAGCACAACGCATCCCCGCTCACATGACAGACTCTACATCCAGATTACAACCGGATTGATGCCTATTACCTCCTACCCTGACCAGACCAAGTCAACATTGTGAGGCTGAGGACGGGCCACTCCAGGCTACACCATCACATGTTCACAAGGTTCCGCACTGGCGAGTCTGCAGTGTGCACCTGCGGTACAGCCCCAATGACAGTGGGACACTTCCTACAGGACTGTCCAACACACCATAACCTGAGAGCAGAGACCTGGCCTGCTGACCAACCGATGAGGGAGCAACCTACGGATATCTGGAGGGCCTCCGCCGGACAGAAGCCTTCGTCAGTGCATCGGGGGTTCCTGTCTGAGCGAACGACGAAGAAGAAAGGATCAACTCACACCAGGCGGGAGAATGGTAGAACATACAAGTGCACACGGCAAAAAAAAAAGAAAGAATTCAAGAATAGGAAAGAAACAGGACACATAAAGTCCAGCAGGCAAAGACAAGGATGGACAGAAATGAAGTGGTGGTCAAAAGCGAAAGAAAAGGAAATGGCTTAATTGTAATACAGGGGTAATAGAAAAACAGCATATTGAAAGAATCTAGAAGGCAATTTAGCAAGGCCGTTAGAAGTAATGCACTATGTCGACAATGTGGGAAGCAACTCAAATAGAAGATCAGCGTTACGCCCAAGTATATGTATATACGCCTCCTGTCCTTGAATTCAGACCTGGTGAGAAGTGATTTGTTAAGTTGATCCTGCATGCTTACTCTGCCAGATAACCAGTGGAGCATATTCTGATCTCATGCAAAGGAATGCTAATCCAAAGCAAGATAAGCCTACACATGGAAGTACAACCAAGTGCTGAAAAGTCAGCCAGCACATGGAGGTAATGCCAAGCAATGCTGCTCCAAAAAAAAAAAAGGTAAGCCTGCACATGATGGCACAGCCAATGTTAGGTCTGACACAACGCCAGGTCTGACCAGGGCGTTGGGCGAATAAGTAGGTCAGGCATCTGTCAAGTCGTAGCCACGAAGCCCTCTTTTCAGATCCTCTCCTCTTAGTCATTCATTCATTCATCTCTCAGCTTTAAATCATGCACAGTATAGTTTCAAAACTTAGCGGATGTGACGTAGCGTTTCTGGAATAATCCGCATGCAGTGACACCTTCTTGATGACACTGAAACTGAAACCAAATGCTTGAGCAGATATATGGCTAGTACAAATTTCAAACGGAAGTAAATAAAGATAGCGGAAAAGACAGTGCAGGACAAAAAGAACGGCCTCGATCACTATGAAAATGACTGAACTTCTACCCGCAATTATTGCACCATGAAAATGACGTCTATTCAGACTGCTATGTTTGGCTGTGCTGTCTCTCTTGCATTCACAAAATTCGCCTTTTATTTGCTCTGGATCGTTACGACAATGATTTGACAGGCATCTTAAAAGGAGAGGAATGAAGGGAGTGGACAGAGAGAGAGAGAGAGAGAGAGAGAGAGAGAGAGAGAGAGAGAGAGAGAGAGAGAGTGGGCAGATAACTGGGATAAAGGTTACTATATTTTAGTATGAAATATGGTGCATGCGTTTGAGTATATTCTTCTATTTTGGCATTTTCGACCGTCAAAATAATTGTCCACTGATATTCCGTCGATCGTAATCAATCAGAAATCCCTAATCATAGAGGCACTGATCAATATTGATAATCAGTCATCATTATCATTTGAATCATTTATCCTCAATGTTCATTAATTCGACTTAAATCGCTTATCCTCTCCCATATCCTATCCTCATATATACCATTAAAAAAAAATAAATAGATAAATAAATAACTGATCAATAGTCATCATCAGTCATCCTCCATCTTTGGTCATTTATCAATAATCAATCATCCATAAAAGCCACTAACATATTATTTACCGCCTTGATCTCCGATCAGTCTTCAGTTCTCGTTAATAACTGAGATCCTCAATCAATATTAATCAAAGTTTACGAGCATCCATCTATTAACTTCATCAATCCTACGGAATATTTGCCAGAGCTTAATTTGTCCATTCAAAGATATCATTCCACAGCATGAACACACACTGTCTTCGGTTCTTCCTCTTGTATCAGCTGTGATCTACTTCGGAAAACGTTGTACAGAAAACGTGAGACTTGTCTCACAGACATTTCATCGGCACAGGACATTACATACGACACACTTCCTTCAGCGTTATTGATAGCATTCACATTTTCTCTAAATACTTCATACACTCTGCATTCAAACAATACATGTGACTCGTCTTCAATAGCTCCTTTGCAAACCGGACATAATAAATGTCTTGGTACCACATCTCTTCTGTATCTCAGTTTATGCACCCTTATTGGAGAAATGCCAAATCTAAACTTAACATACGCTTCTTTCTGACACCGTGATATCTCGTAATCCAAATAATGTCTGTTTCGTAGGAAATGCTTAAAGCTAGAATACAGTTCAAAACGTTCTGCTGATTCCAGTTTATCATGCCAGGTTGTGCGTACTGATCAGCGAGTCTCTGTCTAAAAATATGAATGAAATTGTTCATATCGCCAACTCTCTGTTGCAACCAAACCTCTCCAATCCATTTACAAATAATAACTGTCTCACGTGAAACGCCCAAGTTTTTTTTTTCCCAATTCTTGAAGGTGGTTTAGCATATTATAAGCTTTCCTGGGTAGTCTTTCTTCTGCCAGATTACAAACTCTCTAGCCAGTAGCGAATACACCTTTCAGCCGCTAAAACATACATTGGATATCGGCCGAGGGTCTCCCAGCACCATTTTGTTTGGTGTTTGCCTACTTACGTTCAAGTAACGTTTACAGGCAAACATATGTGTCTTCTCTAGTACATCGAGCTGTTGATAGCCCCAGACCTCAGACCCATACAGTAAAATGGGAGCAATCTGAGCGTCATACATCTTAAAGAACACATTTCTCGAAATATCTCCTAATTTCCAAAGGCATCTAAGGAGCTGAGTTGTTTTAATTTTTGCTTTAGTGGCCAGCTCTTCCACAGCATACGTTAGTGAAAGCTTGGTTGTAAAATGTAGCCCTAAATATTTATAACTGTTGACTACCGTTATATCTTCCTCACCATATTTCCATTTTTCTTTCTGGCCCAGAAATCCCCCTTTTCTGAATACAATTATTTTCGTCTTTTCCAGATTCACTCTCATATCATAATTGTCTGCAAATTGTTTGAGGATATCGATTTGATTTTGTAATCCCTTGGGACAGTATGAAGCTAAAATAACATCATCAGCAAACAACAATATCAAGATCTGTACAAAGTCGGGAACTAACTGTATTCCAAAGTCACCCTTTGAAGCAACTTCTAACGCTAGTTCATTTATCAAAAACGAAAATAACGGGGTGACAATACACAGCCTTGCCTTACACCCACTGGGCACTCAAAGAATTCAGTAAGAACATCAGGACATCTTACACACGATCTCACACTTTGATACATACATCGCAACATCCTTAGCATTTTACTTCCAACACCAATTTTTCTAAGTACATTCCACAAAATGTTACGATTAACTGTATCAAATGCTTTTTTAAAGTCAACGAAGCAAACATATATACTTTCCCTGACTTTCTCACCAATATACTTTGCACTATAGAATACAGGACAAAATATATTGTCGGAAGTAGAATAACCTGATCTAAAACCACTTTGTTCCTCGGCAATCTTTTCGTTATCTTCTGCCCACTGTGTGAGGCGGTTATTTAACACCCTGGCAAACACTTTCCCAAGTATACTCATTAGAGACACTCCTCGATAATTGTCAGGATTATCAATATCTCCGGTCTTGTGTAGAGGTACAATAATGGCACAGTTCCACACGCTTGGATAATCGTGTGTGTCAAATATATGATTAAACAAACACAACAGGAAAGGCATGATGCAATCGGTAGAGCTTTTCAACATTTCCGCTAAAATACCATCAGGTCCAGGAGCTTTGCACGATTTCAGAGAGCGAATGCTTCTATGTATTTCTTCCGTGCAAATTGGCCTATCGAGCTCATCAACATACCTTTCACTTTCATCACTATCTTGAAAGTTGTCCATAACAGGATTAACAGAATTAAATACAGATCGAAAATGACGAAACCATTCAATCGTGCTGATGTTTGGTGTGCATTTTGTCTTTCGATTTAGAGACCTGATTTCACTCCAGAACTTACCTGAATCATTTATTTTCATATTGAGCGCATTGAGTTTGCTTCTTTATATGTTTTATGTTTATCTTTAAGCAAATGCTTGTACTGTCGTCTGCTATTTGCCAAGCCAATTCTATATGAGTTTTAGCCGATTTAACTTTACAGCGATTAAAATTTCTCCACCACTTTCTCATCTCTTTTTTGCTGCTCTGCTGCATTCTCTGTCATACCAAGGGCTTGACGTTATGCCCGTGAAAATTTTACGCTTCATGCATTCCGCTGCTTTAATCAACCCATTATTTAAGCAGACGACAGCATCGTTCACAGACAATGGTAAAAGACGTGTTGCTTCAACTAAGATTTGCTGAAAAAAAGGGACTTTGCACAGCTGCTTGAAAATGAAAAGAGTCGTCTAAAGTCCATACGATTTTTTCTGTACACGTCGTCTCATTTTCCTTTGTGACCATTTCTTTGTAATTTATTGTCAGCTCTACAGGCATGTGCTGTGAGGTAAACATTTCACCCACTTTTAGCTCCATATTGTCACCTTTCAGCACCTTTGAGCAAATGAAATAGTCAATTACACTACTACCAGTAGCACATACATAAGTAAAACTTCCATTTTCGTCCCCAGCACATGCTCCGTTCAGTATTGTTAAATCACACGCACTACAGAACTCAAGGAGAAGGCGACCATAAGCATTCACTGTATCATCTTGAGACGACCTTGTTTCACACAAGTCTGACTGGACCAGATCATACGTGTCTCCCTCTCTCATGTGTTGCAACATTTAGTGTTCCCGTCCTGGCATTAAAGTCTCCGCATATCAAAAAGTCACACGAATCATCATTATTTGAATATAATTCAAAATACATTGTTCAATCAGATAGATACCAGAATTAACAGAAACGTGTGGTTGTTTATAATAAGGGCTATCTAGGGGACACACATATGCACCACACAATATTATATCGTTGGTACTGTTCAACATACTTTTATGAAACTTAATTAGTACAATGTTATCTTGTGATGTGTCCAGTAGCTCAGTGAACGACTGCAATGAACGTTTCACCATTATCATCACACCACCACTGTTTCGACCGTGCACTGAGAGTTTAGCCGCAGGACTAATGTATTGAATGAAAGCTGGGAAAACAATCTAATGCTTTCCTTAGTTCAAGAAAGGTTTCAGTAAAACAAATAATGTCAAAGCTGTGAACATAGTGCATAAAATCAGGGTCAGATACCTTAGAAAGCAAGCCCTCAATATTCCAGTTAAGAATGCGCACACATCTATTGTTTGATTTTATACCCAACAAACGGGGACTCCTTTGACCTGGACTGCCCGTTAGTTACTGCTGTACTAATTCTGGTCCTACTACAAAAAGCTGAATCATGATTTTTGCTATTTAAATTGGTATCTGTGATTGGAGTGTGTGTCACATTGTCACATGTATCGCGCTGTGTGTCAGGGTCTCGCTGTAACTTACAGGAAACCTTAGTCATTTGGCGTCATTTCGTCTGTGATCGTTTCTGCATGGTGTTAATGCGATCCTGGGTTTGACGCTGGGGTCGACGAGGAGAACGTCGATCCCTTAATGCCCTGGGACGCGGTGGGAAGTGTCTGCTGGTGCCTTGGGTAGGAGGCGTAGCCCCCTGACGACTACCAAAGTCCCGTGGTGATCCCTGGCTACCAGCATCAAGTGTTGGATTGCCATCCGTTCCCCCTCCTCTGCGCTGGCGCGTCGCTCTCTTGTAGAGGTAAAGGGTGTGTGACAGCTCTCTGCAGAGGTAAAGGGTGTATGACAGCTCTCTGCAGTGCCTGTGGTCCCCTCATCCTGCGTACACGACGATGGTTTTTGTGCGAGTTGGTTGTCCGTTTGTACCCGTTCTTGTGGAGAAGAAGGAAAGGGGAACGGGGCAGAGTCATGGAGCTCTGTGGTGTTGGCATGCCATTGTCCCTGTCGTCAAACTGTCCTCGTGAACGGCCGTTGTTGACAGAGCCACTGTCATCCTGTCTTCGACTTCTAAATTTGATTAATTTGGAGCCACGGTAAAAACTGTATACCCTTCCGCCTTCAGGTCTTTTAATTTGCGACGCTGCTCTTCTGTCAAGTCGTCATGAGGCGAACACCAACATCATTTAGTTTGATCCGTATGGTTTTGTTCCTGATCAGATTTCGTTTATCTTTGTTCTTTAAAAACTTTGCCAAGACAGGGCGTGGTCGTGTTTGGTTTTGCTTTTTGACCCAGTCTGTATACGGAGGAGAAATCGTCTCCAGACCAAGTTTTTGACGAGTCATGCTGATTAAGTAATTGGACGAGAGTCTGTTCACAGTCCTCCCCTGTCTCATCCATGTCTGTTTCCTCTGGTAGTCCATAGAATACAATATTTGTCCTTTCTCAGCAATGTGTTGAGTCGTTCGTTTTGTTGTTCCGTTTGTTCTAGTCTATATTCTAACACTTCAACATTTTCTTTCAAACTACAAATTTCTTCTTCTCGATTCTTAAGCTGTTCAGCAATATCTTGAAGTTGGGCGGACATAGAAGAGACGTTTGAGAAAAGAGACTGCATGTCAGTCGCTGCACTGTCGAAGCGGTGATCAATGGATATCTTCATGTCTGTCAACATTTCTTCTACTGAGGGACCGGGATTTTCTTCAATGTCGCCAGAAAGACATAAGAAAAGTCCTGAAGAAGGGTTGACATAACTTAGTTGACTAATAGACTGTTTATACACACACACATAGTCACTGACCTTTGATTTACCGCAGCCAGAGCAACACACGAGCAACAACACTGACATTTGCTGACGTTTCCTCCCCACCAGTCATACACACACTGCACAGAAGGGCGGATAACTGGGATAAAGGTAACTATATTTTAGTGTGAAATATGATGCATACGTTGGAGTGTATTCTTCTATTTTGATCATTTAATTCTTAAAGGAGAGAGAGAGAGAGAGAGAGAGAGAGAGAGAGAGACAGAGACAGAGACAGAGACAGACAAAGACAGA
>JADBJO010000032.1:1416753-1429253 GCA_016801955.1 Conus betulinus | reverse complement strand
TCTTTCACGAGAGAGAGAGAGAGAGAGAGAGAGAGAGAGAGAGAGAGAGAGAGAGAGAGAGAGAGAGAGAGAGAGAGAGGAGAGAGAGAGAGAGAGAGAGAGAGAGAGAGAGAGAGAGGCGATACGGATATTTTATTCAATTATAGGCCATTATCCCTATTGAAGAGGGTGCAACAAAAAATCGTTCCAAAAGAAATGTAATACAATATAACTGAGCAAAACTGATATATTAAGAAACAAACACAGAACGTAGCTTAAACGCTCAATATAGATAAATGGACAGACTTTTAGTTGTTCTTTCATTATGTTACGCTAGAAGTAAACCAAGACGACAAAGACACGGATATCTATAGTACTTAAGACTTTATATACCTTACTCTTAAATCATTAAGAACTGGATAGCACAAATCAAACTGCACCTTATCTTCTGTCGCTTGTTTACACAATGGACAAATTAAATCAACAGGTGTGTGTTGTTTTGTACCGAAACTTACGGTCAATGATTTCTGAAACGTCAAGTCTTAATTTTGTTGTAATGATTTTCAGTGCCTAAGTTCAATATCAAATGCGTTTCATCAGCAGCCATTGTGCAAAAAGTATGATAACAAACTAAATCCTTCACTGTTCTTAATATGAAAATCCCATTCTTGTCTTTCACAAAGAGCCAAACTTTCCTTGCAAGCAGTAAGGCACTGATTTACTCTCTCAGCGCCTTGGTTTAGCCACACACACCAAAAACAAATAAATATAATATACCCAGTTGGTTTGTCACGAAAATTCAAAATCGAACAACGTACAATATGCAAGGAGAAGCAAAAAAAGGAGATAGCCTGAGCAGCACCCAGACTTCAACAAGAGGATGCATACTACCTGCTGCCCAGATCAGAGCAAGTGAGCATCGTGAGACTGAGGACAGGGCACTCCAAGCTGAAACATCGCATGTTCACAAAATTCCACGCTGGCAAGTCTTCAAGTTGCCCATGCGGTACAGCCCCAATGACAGTGGAACACTTCCTGCAGGACTGTCCCACACATAAAAAGGCTGAGAGCAGAGACCTGGCCTGCCAACACACATCGATGAGGGAAAAGAATTATGGACCACTGGGGGGCCTCCGCCGTACAGCAGCCTTCGTCATGCCTATTTGGTTTCTGTCTGAGTGAATGAAGAAGAAGAAGAAGAAAGAAGAAGAAGAAGATGATGATGATGATGATGATGATGATGATGATGAGATGATGATGATGAATGAGAAGAAGAAGAAAGAAGAGAAGAAAGAAGAAGAAGAAGAAGAAGAAGACCTGCAATTTGAAAGTTTTGCCTGTCACGTTCTCTGGCAACAAGTGCTGCTAGTCTCTCGGGACTGGTTACTCTGTAGAGGTCCACGAGCGTTCGCACTTTCCATGTGCCAGTAGTGAGTGATGTCAATGGCGACATCTTCATCATATTTTGACTACATGGATGGAATCCCCCTGTGCCGAATAAGTTCAGCGAATCCCAAAGAGGGACGCTCAAGTATCTGAAATGGGGGATGGGGAACTGCGAACCCCCACTGTTGCTTCCATCCAGCTGATAATTACGCTGCACCCTGGGTGGCATGTGTATGGGGCTGGACTGCAGCTTGCTAAAGCCTTGTCACTGAGCCATCGCCACAAGCTGGGGTTTGTGTGTGGGTCACGCCCTGAATGGCGCATGAATGGAATTTAAGTGAGGGAGAGCTGCGCTTGTCTTGAATCTCACTCTCTCGTCCCAGCATAGTTCTATGTGACATAAAATGGTTAGGAAGGAGTGAGATCATTCATGATACAGTGTCATCCATGTTTTACCGTGCCCTACCAGCGCTCCAAGACACGTTGCTGGGAGTCTGCTAGTGGTTTTATTCACCCAGTCCACTGAGACCAGACTTTCTATGAATGGACAGACAGACCCTTGGGTTGTAAATCTGTCGGCTAACCCTCGCTGGGTTCAAATAGCATGCCAAAACCATTGCCATGAAAATGGCTGCTACCCAGTGCTAAAAGCCACGTAGAGGCGCTGGTGAAAGTTTAGTCTTAGTAGAGGACCAAAGTGGATACATTACTCCAAAGTGCTTAATGATTTCCTCCGTCAGAGGTGCTGCCTCTCCCTGCCACAAAAGGTCTGTGGGAAAGAGGAACGTGGCAGCAAACATGCTCTTTTCATTCAGAAAACTATTCGAGAGTTAACCGAGGGACAGCATACCCACTTCCTCACACAGATGGTCCAGGTTTGATCAAATCATGCAAAAATCAAATTCTGAAAGCTACATTTAAAACGATGTTTATTGTCTGAAATTTTAGCTGTGCTTGAAGAAAGAATGAACACGCCCAAATATTGATGAAACCTTCCCGTCACTTGCACGGAAATCTTACCAAAAAGTAACGGCCGTACACTTCTGAGACACGATTTCAGCAAATCGTCTCCATCTCAGAAAATGCAGTGTGTAAAAAAGGAGTTGATAATTTGATAAAGATGTGTATATACCATTTTATGCAAAAATCCAACTATTAACTTGAATCCCATGAAGATAACATCATCCAGATTTGGCCACACACATCATGGCGGATATCTTTCTCAGTACGCTGCAAAATTAATTAAGAATGACGCATATAGATACGTTTAGCACTACCCAATTCAAGACGACTGTGATACGAACTATATATATATATATATATATATATATATATATATATATATATATATATATTTGCAGATCCACACAGTATGTTGGACAAACAGGTAATACCCTCCGAATACGTTTCTACCAGTATCGCTCAGACATCAACATCCGTCCTAACAGTTCACTGGTCACAAAACATTTCAACCAACCCAACCACACACTCAATCACATGAAGGTCGTTGTGTTGGAAAAAGGTCTATGGCCACGCCCTCAGGTTAAGACTGACAAGAGAGACATTCTGGATCAGGAAAGTAAAAACCCTGACCCCACATGGACTCAACACCATCGAGGATGTCAACTGCTGAGACAGCAATGGACAGTCTGCCTGTTTAGTTTGAGGGTGGTGGGGATGGGGGTGGCGTCAGCCCAGCCTCGTTGATAAATAAAGCCGTTTTCTCTCCAGGTCTTGTCGGCAGCGTGGAGCTTCGTGTGCAGCGGAGTCGGCGTTGGCCACACACAGTTTCTCTCAGTCCCTTGAGAAGGGGACAGGTCTGTAAGATGTGTTCTGGTGTTTGGTCTTCAAGACCACAGGAGCAGGAGGAGGAAGGCGCCAGCTTCAGCTTCCTATGCAGGTGGTCATTGAGTCGGCAGTGGCCAGTTCTAAGTCTCATAATGACCACCTGCTCCTGTCTCTCCAGAAGATGGAAGGCATCCCTTGTGGGTTGTGGTCGCATCAGAGCCTTCACAAGGGTCTTCTCTCTCTGCAAAGCTGACGCTGTTGTATGGTTGTCTTCTCTGGCTCCGGCTCCGGTTTTGGCGAGCTGATCGGCTGCCTCGTTCCCTGGGACTCCGCAGTGGGCAGGTACCCATTGCAGGACTACTCGTCTACTTTTGGCGAGTTCCTGGAGTTTCTCCATTAGACGAGGAAGTTTGTCTCCTCCTGCAAGGGCCTCCAGGACGGACAGCGCGTCAGAGAGGAAGACAACTTGGGTGCAGTCGCTCTGTGAATCATGAAATCATGAATCATGGAGGCTGCCTGCATGAGGGCCTGACTTCTGCAGCATAATTGGAGCAGTGTTTCCCAGTTGGTATCCCTGCTGTGGTGGTGTGTCCCTCAGGTGACTTGATGAATACGCCCGCTCCTCCATCAGACACTGCGTTGGTTGCTGAGCCGTCGGTGTACGCATGTATCCAGGATTCTTCAGGGGTACTTCTCAGCAATCATGGCAAGTGTGAGAGTGCGTTTGACAGTGTCATCCTGAGAGTCTCTGAGGCAACCTGTGGAACTGTTGTGGAGATGTGAAGATTGTGAAGTCTTCATTCCAGGGCTGTGGCAGATCAGAGGGGTCCAGTGGGTTGGCAGGTGGCAAGCCATCTTGATGCTCCCTGGCAAGACTCTGCTTTTATGGATGAAGCTACTGCGTTTGAGACGATTCTTGGTCAGGTTCTGCATCCTCTTGTTCATCGGATGTTGAGGCAGGCACTTGAATTTCTCTGCCTGAACCATGGTCTTTGCGTCTCTCCTCTGGTGGAGGGGCTGTATGGCAGTAACCTCCTCCATGGCTTTGATTGGTGTGGATCGCATGGACCCGGTGATGATCCTGAGGGCTTGATTTTGGACCCTATCCAGGGATTGGTGCTGGGGGGTCTTCGCTGCTGTTGACCAAGCTGTTGAGCCATACTCAAGATGGGCCCTGACTGCTCCCTGGTAGACGCGCTTGAGTATTTGTTCGTTTGCTCCCCAGCTGGTTCCGGCTAGCTTCCGCAGAATGGCAAGCTTTCGTCTGGCCTTTGCTTCAGCTTTCTGGATGTGTGGTCGCCAGGTTTGCTTCTTGTCAAAGGTGACACCAAGATAGGTTGCCTCCTCTTCGTGTTCAGGGCTGTGTCTCCAAGTTTGATGGGCCCAGCCTTTTGTTTTGTTGACAAGGTGAAGAGTGTTGTGGAAGATTTCTCCTTGTTGATTGCCACACACACACTCATCTGCCCATGCCGCCAGCTTGTCAGCCGCTTGTTGCATTGTATGTGGCAGTAGTGGCATGCTCTTCCCTTGCACCACAGCACAGGGTCTGCATAATAAAGTGCAGCATGGATACCTTTCGGAAGTTCTTGGGTGAGGTCATTAAATGAAGACCAAGAAGAGTGTGGGCGAGAGGACGCCTCCTTGTGGGGACTCCATGACGCAGCAGTACTTTTTTGCCTTTTCGTCCGTTGACTGTGACTCTTGCTCTGCGGTTGTGGAGGTAGGATCTGATCCAATGCAGCATGTTGCCAGCGACTCCACATCTATGCAGTTTCACGAGGAGGCCATCAGTCCAGACTTTGTCAAAGGCCTTTTGTAGATCGATCCAGGTGGCAAAGACAAGCTTTTGCTCCTGGAATGCATCCTCGATTTCTTGGGAGAGGTAGGTGGCCTGGTCTTCTGTGCTGCGAAAACTGTCTGAAGCCTGCCTGTTCAGGAACCAGGATGTTTTCAGTCTCGAGATACCAAAGCAGGCGCTGGTTGACCATCCTCTCTAGGGTCTTGATGACGCAGCTGGTGAGGCTGATTGGCCTGTAACTGGCAGCTTTTCTTGTCCTTGCCTTTTTTGAGGACAGGGATCATGATGGCTTCTCTCCAAACTTGTGCCAAGTCTCCAGTTTCCCAGCTCAGGTTGAAGACCTCTAGAAGTTTGAGGGTGGCTGTGCTGCCAAGGTGCTTCAGCATCTCGTTAGTGATCCCATCTGGCCCTGGGGATTTCCGAGTTTTCAGCTTCCTCAGAGCTGTCTGAAGCTCATGGAGAGTAAGGGGCTGCTTTCATGGGTTTCACGTTGGTGTCTTGTCGTCTCTCTCGCTGTTCTCTTCTTGCTTCTCTTTGCTGAGGAGTGCTGACAGGTATAGTGCTCTCGCTTGCGTAGATATCAGCAAAGCGGTTAGCTGCGCATCTCCCTGTCAGCAGCATCTCTCCATTCTCTTCCAGTGTGATGTTCTGGCCTTTGCTGTCCTCATCGTTGAGTTGGCCTACAACTCTCCACAGTTTTGAGCCACCTTCTCAAGGTTCAGGGCTGCTGTCTTCTCTCTCCAGCTTTTGCGCCTGGCCTGGATCTTTGCCTTGAGGAATTTGGCTTTTGTCTGCTGCAGTCGCAGGTGGTTCTCGTCCGATGGGTTATTTTCTGCATCTTGTCTGGCCTCTGTCATCTCGTCCTGTAGCTCTTGAAGCTGGCTGCTCCAGTAGGATTATACTCTTTCTGAGCACCACGTGGAATGGTCTCTTTGGCAGCCTGCAAGATGCTGGCGTTCAGGACTCTGACAACATTGTTTATGTCTCTACCTTGGACTTGAAGGTCCTTGGTGAGAACGTTGGTGCGGTGGTGACTGAAGAGCCTCCATTTTGCCTTCTTGTAGTTCCAGCGTGCGGGCACTGGGCGACTGGCTGTGCTTTTGTTGATCTTCAGGAACACTGGCCTGTGGTCGCTACCTCCTAGCTGCTCTCCCACTTCCCTGGTGATGTCCTGGTGTACATCTTCAGTGCAGAGAGCAAGGTCTGGGGTGGAGGTAGTGCGCCATCGTCTGGAGTAGAAGGTTGGAGTGTCACTTGGGGAGTTGATCAGGACGAGGGTCCCCGGGTGGCGGATAGGGGAACGGCCCTCAGATATGAGGGTTAGCTGCGATATAAGTCAGGCTCGCCTGGTCGAATAAGCAGTCCCGGACCAACTGGCGGTGCTCCCAGCAGGACGGGGTGGGGCAGCAGGTGGCACTGCTGCACTCAAGAAATACCCATATATGTCCCATGACGGGTTCATCACGCGATCATGAGGCGCGTTAAAACCTCTAGCTACGGGGTGGGACCCTCGGAGAAACAATCCCCCCTGTGCTCACAGGGCAGGACTTTGGACCATGAGCTAAGGGCGGGGTAACCCCTACAGAAACCTCGAGTGCTGAAGACTCTAATAAACCACGACACCACGCATCATCGCCATATGACAATGTCAGCTTTTTGCTCAGCTGAAATGTTTTCCTTGTGTAACATGGCCTGTGATTTTTTCGATCTCTTAACCCTCATGGGCTGACGTAGTTTCATCTGTGACGTATCAATCTGCATGGGAGGATAAATTTCGTCATTAAATGTCCCACTGAGGAAGAGGTCGCAAGGCCTCGAAATATTTGGAACGAAATCCAGCTTGTAAACCAACCAAATCAGCGAAACAATACAGAGCCAAAAAAAACGGAGGCTGATGAGCAGGAACAGATGAAGCACGATCACTTAGTGCTGTTCCGAACACAATGTTGGACATAACATTCTGAAATTCTTGGTGCCCTGAGCAAAGACACTGTCATCGCTGAGTTAACGTCACAGGCTCGAGCTTTTCGCAGTAGGGTGAACTCAACACACAGACTTGGGTACATATGCCAGACTTCCAGCTGGACGAAGAAAAAGCTACAATATAGAACTACTGGAACACACCAGATGTGCCTAAAGACAAACACTGCAACACAACAAACCTCCATTTCGTTTCTAATTATTTCGAGGCTTGCGACCTCTTCTCAGTGGGACATTTAATGACGAAATTTATCCTCCATGCAGATTGATACCAGGCAGATGAACACAACGTCATGGGTTAGAGATCGAAAAAATCACAGGCCATGTTACACAAGGAAAAACATTCAGCTGAGCAAAAAGCTGACATGTGTTTAGAGTGCGCCGTGCAGCCCAACACCTCCGTCTTCAGCACTCGAGGTTTCTGTAGGGGTTACCCCGCCCTTAGCTCATGGTCCAAAGTCCTGCCCTGTGAGCACAGGGGGGATTGTTTTGTTTCTCCGAGGGTCCCACCCCGTAGCTAGAGGTTTTAACGCGCCTCATGATCGCGTGATGATGAACCCGTCATGGGACATATGGGGTATTTCTTGAGTGCAGCAGTGCCACCTGCTGCCCCACCCCGTCTGCTGGGAGCACCGCCAGTTGTCCGGGACTGCTTATTCGACCAGGCGGGCCTGACTTATATCGCAGCTAACCCTCATATCTGAGGGCCGTTTCCCCTATCCGCCACCCGGGGACCCGCCGGGTTGGGGATGGTCGCCCCGCCACTGAATTGGAAACACTCCAACCTTCTACTCCAGACGATGGCGCACTACCTCCACCCCAGACCTTGCTCTCTGCACTGAAGATGTGTACACCAGGACATCACCAGGGAAGTGGTGGGAGAGCAGCTAGGAGGTAGCGACCACAGGCCAGTGTTCCTGAAGATCAACAAAAGCACAGCCAGTCGCCCAGTGCCCGCACGCTGGAACTACAAGAAGGCAAAATGGAGGCTCTTCAGTCACCGCACCAACGTTCTCACCAAGGACTTCAAGTCCAAGGTAGAGACATAAACATGTTGTCAGAGTCCTGAACGCCAGCATCTTGCAGGCTGCCAAAGAGACCATTCCACGTGGTGCTCAGAAAGAGTATAAATCCTACTGGAGCAGCCAGCTTCAAGAGCTACAGGACGAGATGACAGAGGCCAGACAAGATGCAGAAAACAACCCATCGGACGAGAACCACCTGCGAAAAAGCTGGAGAGAGAAGACAGCAGCCCTGAACCTTGAGAAAGGTGGCTCAAAAACTGTGGAGAGTTGTAGGCCAACTCAACGATGAGGACAGCAAAGGCCAGAACATCACACTGGAAGAGAATGGAGAGAGAGATGCTGACAGGGAGATGCGCAGCTAACCGCTTTGCTGATATCTACGCAAGCGAGAGCACTATACCTGTCAGCACTCCTCAGCAAAGAGAAGCAAGAAGAGAAGAGAGAGAGAGAGAGACGACAAGACACACAAACGTGAAACCCATGAAGCAGCCCCTTACTCTCCATGAGCTTCAGACAGCTCTGAGGAAGCTGAAAACTCGGAATCCCCCAGGGCCAGATGGGATCACTAACGAGATGCTGAAGCACCTTGGCAGCACAGCCACCCTCAAACTTCTAGAGGTCTTCAACCTGAGCTGGGAAACTGGAGAGACTTGGCACAAGTTGGAGAGAAGCCATCATGATCCCTGTCCTCAAAAAAGCAAGGACAAGACAAGAAGAAGGCTGCCAGTTACAGGCAATCAGCCTCACCAGCTGCGTCATCAAGACCCTAGAGAGGATGGTCAACCAGCGCCTGCTTTGGTATCTCGAGACTGAAAACATCCCTGGTTCCTGAACAGGCAGGCTTCAGACAGTTTCGCAGCACAGAAGACCAGGCCACCTACCTCTCCCCAGAAAATCGAGGATGCATTCCAGGAGCAAAAGCTTGTCTTTGCCACCTGGATCGATCTACAAAAGGCCTTTGACAAAGTCTGGACTGATGGCCTCCTCGTGAAACTGCATAGATGTGGAGTCGCTGGCAACATGCTGCATTGGATCAGATCCTACCTCCACAACCGCAGAGCAAGAGTCACAGTCAACGGACGAAAAGGCAAAAAAGTACTGCTGCGTCATGGAGTCCCACAAGGAGGCGTCCTCTCGCCCACACTCTTCTTGGTCTTCATTAATGACCTCACCCAAGAACTTCCCAAAGGTATCATGCTGCTGCACTTTATGCAGATGACCTGGTGCTGTGGTGCAAGGAAGAGCATGCCCACTACTGCCACATACAGAATGCAACAAGCGGCTGACAAGCTGGCGGCATGGGCAGATGAGTGGTGTGTGGGCAATCAACAAGGAGAAATCTTCCACAACACTCTTCACCTTGTCAACAAAACAAAAAAAGGCTGGGCCCATCAAACTTGGAGACACAGCCCTGAAACACGAAGAGGAGGCAACCTATCTTGGTGTCACCTTTGACAAGAAGCAAACCTGGCGACCACACATCCAGAAAGCTGAAGCAAAGGCCAGACGAAAGCTTGCCATTCTGCGGAAGCTAGCCGGAACCAGCTGGGGAGCAAACGAACAAATACTCAAGCGCGTCTACCAGGGAGCAGTCAGGCCCCATCTTGAGTATGGCTCAACAGCTTGGTCAACAGCAGCGAAGACCCACCAGCAATCCTGGATAGGGTCCAAAATCAAGCCCTCAGGATCATCACCGGGTCCATGCGATCCACACCAATCAAAGCCATGGAGGAGGTTACTGCCATACAGCCCCTCCACCAGAGGAGAGACGCAAAGACCATGGTTCAGGCAGAGAAATTCAAGTGCCTGCCTCAACATCCGATGAACAAGAGGATGCAGAACCTGACCAAGAATCGTCTCAAACGCAGTAGCTTCATCCATAAAAGCAAGAGTCTTGCCAGGGAGCATCAAGATGCTTGCCCACCTGCCAACCCACTGGACCCCTCTGATCTGCCACAGCCCTGGAATGAAGACTTCACAAATCTTCACATCTCCACAACAGTTCCACAGGTTGCCTCAGGAGACTCTCAGGATGACACTGTCAAACGCACTCTCACACTTGCCATGATTGCTGAGAAGTACCCTGAAGAATCCTGGATACATGCATGCGTACACCGACGGCTCAGCAACCAACGCAGTGTCTGATGGAGGAGCGGGCGTATTCATCAAGTCACCTGAGGGACACACCACCACAGCAGGGATACCAACTGGGAAACACTGCTCCAATTATGCTGCAGAAGTTCAGGCCCTCATGCAGGCAGCCTCCATGATTCATGATTCACAGAGCGACTGCACCCAAGTTGTCTTCCTCTCTGACGCGCTGTCCGTCCTGGAGGCCCTTGCAGGAGACAAACTTCCTCGTCTAATGGAGAAACTCCAGGAACTCGCCAAAAGTAGACGAGTAGTCCTGCAATGGGTACCTGCCCACTGCGGAGTCCCAGGGAACGAGGCAGCCGATCAGCTCGCCAAAACCGGAGCCAGAGGAAGACAACCATACAACAGCGTCAGCTTTGCAGAGAAGAAGACCCTTGTGAAGGCTCTGATGCGACCACAACCCACAAGGGATGCCTTCCATCTTCTGGAGAGACAGGAGCAGGTGGTCATTATGAGACTTAGAACTGGCCACTGCCGACTCAATGACCCAGAACACATCTTACAGACCTGTCCCCTTCTCAAGGGACTGAGAGAAACTGTGTGGCCAACGCCGACTCCGCTGCACACGAAGCTCCACGGCTGCCGACAAGACCTGGAGAAAACGGCTTTATTTATCATGTGATTGAGTGTGTGGTTGGGTTGGTTGAAAATGTTTTGTGACCAGTGAACTGTTAGGACGGATGTTGATGTCTGAGCGCTACTGTAGAAACGTATTTCGAGGGTATTACCTGTTTGTCCAACATACTGTGTGGATCTGCAAATATATATAATATATATATATATAATATATATCATATATATATATATATCGTTCGTATCACAGTCGTCTTGAATTGGGGGGGTAGTGCTAACCGTATCTATATGCGTCATTCTTAATTATTTTTGCAGCGTACTGAGAAAGATATCCGCCATGATGTGTGGCCAAAATCTGGATGATGTTATCTTCATGGGATTCAAGTTAAATAGTTGGATTTTTGCATAAAATGGTATATACACATCTTTATCAAATTATCACTCCTTTTTTTTACACACTGCGCATTTTCTGAGATGGAGACGATTTGCTGGAATCGTGTCCTAAGAAGTGTACGGCCGTTACTTTTTGGTAAGATTTCCGTGCAAGTGACGGGAAGGTTTCATCAATATTTGGGCGTGTTCATTCATTTCTTCAAGCACAGCTAAAATTTCAGACAATAAACATCGTTTTAAAAATGTAGCTTTCAGAATTTGATTTTTGCATGATTTTGATCAAACCTGGACCATCTGTGTGAGGAAGTGGGTATGCTGTCCCTCGGTTTAACTCTCGAATAGTTTTTCTGAATGAAAAGAGCATGTTTGCTGCCACGTTCCTCTTTCCCACAGACCTTTTGTGGCCAGGGAGAGGCAGCACCTCTGACGGAGGAAACTCTTAAGCACTTTGGAGTAATGTATCCACTTTGGTCCTCTACTAAGACTACTTTCACCAGCGCCTCTACGTGGCTTTTAGCACTGGTAGCAGCCATTTTCATGGCAATGGTTTTGGCATGCTATTTGAACCCAGCGAGGGTTAGCCGACAGATTTACAACCCAAGGGTCTGTCCCGTCCTCTCATAGAAAGTCTGGTCTCCAGTGGACTGGGTGAATACAACCAATAGCAGGTAACTCCCCCCGCAACGTGTCTTGGAGTCGCTGGTAGGGCACGGTAAAACATGGATGACACTGTATCATGAATGATCTCACTCCCTTCCTAACCATTTTATGTCACATAGAAACTATGCTGGGACGAGAGGAGGAGGAGATTCAAGACAAGCGCAGCTCTCCCTCACTTAAATTCCATTCATTTGCCATCATCAGGGCGTGACCCACCACACAAAAATCCAAGCTGTGGCGATGGCTCAGTGACAAGGCTTTAGCAATGCTGCAGTCCAGCCCCATACACATGCCACCCAGGGTGCAAGCGTAATTATCAGCTGGTGATGTAAGCAACAGTGGGTGTTCGCAGTTCCCCATCCCCCATTTCAGATACTTGAGCGTCCCTCTTGTGGGGATTCGCTGAACTTAATTCGGCACAGGGGGATTCCATCCATTTAGTCAAAAGATGATGAAGAAGGTCGCCTCATTGACATCACTCACTACTGGCACATGGAAAGTGCGAACGCTCGTGGACCTCTACAGAGTACGAAGGCTGCTGTACGGCGGAGGCCCCCAGTGATCATAAAAGCTTTTCCCTCATCGATTGTGTGGCAGGCCAGGTCTCTGCCTGGGCTTAGCTTTTTCATGTGTGGGACAGTCCTGCGGAAGTGTTCCACTGTCATTGGGGCTGTACCGCATGGGCCAACTTGAAGACTCGCCAATGTGGAATTTTGTGAACATGCGGACTGTCGCAGTCTGGAGTGCCCTGTCCTCAGTCTCAC
>JADBJO010000032.1:1378125-1406419 GCA_016801955.1 Conus betulinus | reverse complement strand
TGTCATTATGTCATGTGACAAGCACAGTTACAGTGAATGAGCTTTCCTGCTGCTGCTTTTTCTTAATTCTGATTATACATTAACTAGTTTTTTTTGTGCACATACCCTCCCCCCTCCCCCTTCCTTCCCTCTCTCCTCCCCCTTTTTTTCAAATTAAGTTTAATAAAATTTGTTACACAACCTACTTGTAGCAAAACTGAATTTGAATAAAACTGAATTTGAGAGAAACTGTGGATCAACTTAGTTCTCTCTGATACAGACTGTTTAAGTCATCATGCCTAGAGTGACTTTTCTTTCCACAACTTAAATCACTTCGAGATTTATGAAATCTATGTAAATTACCATCGAACAGACAAAATTAAAGAAAAAAAAAATCAGTCAGTCATATGAACCTTATCAGTACCAATTACCTGGGAACCAGCGTAGGAAGTGCTCTGGTTAATGACCACTTTGTGGATCTTGCCAAACTTCCCAAAATACTCCTGCTTCTTCAGCACCTCAGGGTCTGCAAGGCGTGGTGAGAGCCCCACCACAAAAACTAGGTTCTCTGGACCACTCTCACATTGGCCAGGTGTTTTCTGTTCTCGGCCGCTTTCTGTTTCCTTTGGCATTCTTTTTGTTTTCTTTCTTTTTTGATGTTCTGTACTCTGCAAGGCAATAGATAATCATCTGCACTGAAGCAATCAAGCACCGAACGAATGTGGCACCAAACGGCTACTATTCTGGTCTTTATCTCTACTACCTGTATGTACGACATAACCAGGGGAAAGAAGTGTCCAATTCAAATGTATTAAAAAGTCTGTAAAGACATGGTTAATGGCAATATGGTCATGCAAGTAAAATCTTCTCACACAATTAATTACTGATCAGAGCTACAAAAACAAACAAAACACACACACACACACACACACACACACACACACACACACACACACACACACACACACACACACACACACACACACACACACACACACACACACACACACAAGAATGCAGAGGACACAAAATGAATTATCAAAAATATGTTCTGATGGTATCTTAACATAAACAAAAATTTTCAAATGGGCACACACACTACAAACCATCCCTCATATTTTTCACACAAAAAATTGTGGACATGAAAACAAGCTAACAAAAACAAACCAAAAACAGAGACCAAAAATCTTTTCTCTCCTACATGTTAGCCATATACATAACTAACCTTTCATCCCTATATAACTGAAAGACAGACTTAAGCCTTGGCAGATAAACCCAACCTTCCTGATCCCCTGCACTTGAATGGCTTTGATTATTCGACTTAAAAAGAAATTAAAAAAAGGCCCTCTTGCATGGTACGGTCACGGTTGGCAACTTGTGACAGACTGGCTTGCCCACTTACTCATCATCTGTCAAAGGCTTGAACTCCGCTGGATCTTCTGGATATTGCTGCCAACACACACACATACACACAAACACACCTTCAGCATTTACACCGACCTGCCAGTCTGCACAATGTCCCCTTTTATCTGGATTGTGAAATCAGTTCCAAACTAAGATGCATATGTCTAATGGGTGCTTGTTAAACATTCTTACCGTGTGGCCAATTCTAATGAGCTAGGAATGCAAAATCCAAAAATATTTTGAATTTCCAAATGGCAACACAGATTTTATGAACTGTTCAATAATCGTGTAGAGGAAAGAAACCAGGTCGATTATAACTGTGGGTGCAAGCTTGACACAAAAAAGCTTCAAGTCCGTCCGGTCTTTCTCAATTTTTCATTTACAACTGCAGTCTGAAAGACAATTTCTTTTTTCACATCTACTTAAAATACAGTACCACTAACAAACAAACAATAACAACAACAACAAATTGCACAAACAGAAAATACTCTAAGAACTGCAGACTCTTGGCTAAGAATTCAAGGGCTTGATTCTCATCAGACCAATTTATGTGTGGGATTTTTTTGTGTCTAGCCGGCTCCTGCCAGAGTTCAATCTGTCATGGACTCAGTTCATAAGACTGGGTCTACAAAAAGTCAGTTCATCTCCAATGTGTTGCTCAAATTTCTTGACGAACACCTCAGGTGTCTGTATCCCTCAGGGCTGGTTGACGCCAGAATACACTATGAGAGTAAACGTACAGTACAGCCCTGTCATGCAGTCTCAGACCAGAACAGAAATCTATAGCATCTGTAGCGTCATCTTCATCATCCTCATCGATCAGTGTACAACAAAGAAGTCTCATATCTCATGGCTCTTTATGCCCCATCTCATGATGACCTCAGTTTTAACTTCCTCTCCATGTCTGTGCTCTACAGGAGATTCTTTAGGGGTCATCCATAGCGGCAAATTTGTGGGGACTATCGTGGGATGGAGGCTAGCTCCATGCCTAAGCAATTATTGTCACCAACAGGGAGCATAGTAGGTAGTGTCCTTAGATCCCTTTATCCTTCCCATAACTGTTCGGCGTTCATGGAATATGTTTTTGGTAGTTCTGAACGAAAATCAATATTCAAATACATGTTATCCAATACATATTTTTTTCCTGTATGCAAAATGATGTAAGTTTAACTCCGAGTAAAAAGCAGTTCCTGTCTGTGTTATTTTCAGCTATCCGAGACCTTTACATCTTTTTTGTTAACAGTCAGATACTCCAAATCTTTCTTTTCGTTTTCTCACAATGTAAGTATGCATATAATGCTCAATTAATTCCATCTTGCCATCATTTCGTAGCTTTGAACTCAAGGTCTGACCGGTGCACTGGGCTAATGCGTAGGTCAGACATCTGCTACATCGCAGCCATGAGACTCTCTTCTTACATTTGCACATCTCTGTCATTAATTCATTTATCCATCGGCTTTAAATCATGTGCAGTGTGGTCTCAAAACTCTGCAGATGATGTGTAGCGTATATCAGACCTGTTTACCCTAAAGCTGCTATTGGTGTATTTCTCAACTGAAATGAGCATGTTTTCCTAAAAATGTGTGTACACCTCTACCAAACTTGTGCATTTTTGTAAAAGCAGGAGGTCCCTCCTACTGTTCCAACGTCATACTGACGTGAGTTTGCGCGCATGATGTGCAAGTTGCTACTCTTTGATTGTTGCACTCAAACACGATGGTTATACACCACAGGTGCCACTACCGCTAAAGCATGCGTACAAAATATGGCGAAATCGTATGGGTAAATAGGTCTGGTATATGGACGAGTCTGCATGCAGTGACACCTCTTTGATGAAGCTGAAACTGGCAGCTTTGAACAACATTAACCATAATAATCAGTGAAAATAGCTAAGATCTGTCCAAGAACTCTTTACAAAAGTAAAAACCCACCAGCTTTGCTGTATCTACAGACAAACCCGTTTATCCTCCTATGAATCAAATGTCACTCTCAGTTAAACTAACAACTGTCAGTTTCCTAATTCACACAGATATTTGTTCTGAGAAATAGCTGCTCTGCTCTGCTTCTTCTTCTTTCTTCTTCTTCTTCTTCTTCTTCTTCTTCTTCTTCTTCTGAGAGAGAGAGAGAGAGAGAGAGAGAGAGAGAGAGCACGAGTGTATGTGTGAGAGAGAGAGAGAGAGAGAGAGAGAGAGAGCATGGGGGGGGGGGGGGGGGGGGGGGGGGGGGGGAAAGGGTGGGAAAGACAGGGAAAGAGACACAGAGGCAGATGAACACCCACACACAAACAGGGGGTGGGGTGAAATGAGAGAGACATGGGGACAGGAGGGAGTGCCATGAAGTTTTAGTTTCACAAAATTTGTCATTTTTCTGGATAAAAATTCATACTTACCCTGTTAAATGGCCTAACTTTGTGTGGATAACATAATTTAAAAAAAAAAAAAAAAATCATTATTCACATCATCATTAAATATGCTTAAGAGAGTTGCAGTTAAACTTTTCCTCCTAAAACTGGTCACAATACGCAGGACCCCTGTGGAGAGAATGCATGAGGGGTGAAGGGAGGCTGCTGATTTGATTAGAAAAATGGTATTAGAACAAATATCTGTTTCAAAGAAAACAACAGTAACCGTGCATACAAAACTGCCTGTTTAGGGCACACAGTCTGGCATTTCATTGGAACCATGACCACATACTGCATACATACATTTATGCAAACAAGTCAGTTGTGTAAGCATCACACATTAGCTTCTATGTCACTGAAACTGGAACAAATCTGTACGGTCAAATCAGTCCCACTGGAAGATGCTAAAATCTTGTCAAGAAGAAAAAGCAGCTGTCTACGCATTATCTTAAAAACATGAATTGGGAGGATGACACAAATGACTTTAAGGGTGACGTAGTCATACAGAAAGAAATTCATATGAAGCAAAAAACATCAGAGATCCAACATCAATGAAGCCAACCCGATTCATTTGAAAAACTTATTTTGTGACCTCCTGTCTTTCCAAGTTTGCAACGAAGCCTCATCGATTCAGTTGTAAAATTGGTGAACAACAAAGACTGGTTCAGTTAAAAAAGGAAAAAATGTTGGATTGCGTCAACTCAGTACTACTGTTTGGTATTTATTCTTATGAACTGCCAAAGTGTCTACAATTAACAGGGCAATAAACCTACAGCACAGATGGACGACATAATGTTTGCAGTTGTTTCTGGCAACAGTTTGCCTATTTGACTTCTGAATCACAGACAGAAGGCAGAGAATCAAGATTAATGAACTCATAGGCCATATACCTCCCCCCCCCCCCAAATTTTATTTTGACAATTGTTTTATATTTTATTTAGCAATACTGCATTCTGTATTTTGCAGAAAACCCTCATATTTACTAACTGACCAGCTCTCAAAAGGTGCCCAATTGAACACACAACATAAACAAAATGTTGTAACTTGATTGGGATTGACATATTTTCACCTAGAAAGCTTTAAATACTTAAGGAAAATAACTGAAGAGATGATATTAGAATTTTTTTAAAGCCAGCATGAGGTCTAAAACATATGTATTTGAAAATATTATCACATAATGTGACTTCCTGGAAGATCGTTTCATAGGCAGATCGTTTGGTGCAGTCATGTGCAAGAATAAAAGCTTTCATGCAAAAAAAAAAAAATGCTGTTGTTGTTGATGAGTTTATCTTGTGTTTTCTATCAAAAATTTATTTTAATTCACTTGATTTATTTGATACAAGCTTGTAAAAAACGGGAGTCATTTGTGACACACCTAGTCATGGCGGGATCAACAGACAATGACTTGGCAACTTGAAACTAAACTTGGATTGGACTGGAAAATGTACTCATTGAGATTAATGATGTAAATACAAACTAAAAAACTTTATTCTATGCAGAATTTATAGTGCAGTTTGATATTTTGATGTTTAATCACCCCCTAAGAGACCAATGAGTAAGAATTGAAGCTCAGTGAGGCAGAAATGTGTAATTTCAGAGAGCTAAGAGTAATCAAGTGCGACACCTAGCTTTTTTTCAAACAAAACACGATGCGATGAAATTGTTCGCACAATTTTTGTGAACTTTACTTTTCTTCAAAAACAAGCTTTTCTTTAAGTGTCACAAGAAATCTTTACAAATTATGAAAATGTAGAATACACTGGAAACACATATGCGAACATATGCGATGACACCTTTGTTCTTGCCAGTCATCACATTGGCATTATCACAAACCAAAGACAGGCAGTTCTGCCATGGCACACCAAGGCTTGATAGTGCGCCAGAAACAACCTCAAAAATGTTCTCCCCTGTTGCTGACTCTGTGCATGTGGGGTTGGCTATCAGCTCAGTGGCAATTGGGTCATTTTTTAAGTATCACACCACCTCAGGAAAGAATTTGTCCCCCCCCCCCCTTCCTGACTTCCATCAGTCCCCTACACAAATGGTCCATTCTGCAGTCCCCCATGGCAAGGGTCCTCACAATGTGTGTTGTCTTTGTTCGACCACTCTTGAACTGTTTGGCAATCTCCGAATCTGAGAACTCTTCTTTAAAAAGCTGGGATGCATGGTCGGCTGCGCGCTAAGAGCGATGTTGTGCTCGACGAAAAATCCGGCCACCAATGCTTCAGCCCGAATTACCCTTTTCCTCATTTCATCCTCTTTTGTGGTGTCTACAGTCTGAAAAAACTGTGTGATGCTGAAAGAAATCGGCGCGTTAGAAGAACCGATGTGCTTGTGTGACTAAAGTTGATGCTTCACATCCACCATCCCGCCATGGGAAATTGTGAAGTCCAATTCGCAAAAGGTACACTGTGCACAATTTACACCTTTAGCCGAAGGTTGTATGCAGGGGAACTTTTCCGAAAATTCTTTTCGGGACTTTTGACCAGTTTTTTCTTTTTTCGCAACTACAACTTCAAAAGGACGCCAACTTCGCTGAATGGTAAAGATGGTGAAACAAACTGCGCAAGACCAGAAGCGCTTCTTGAAGATTTCTGGTTATATGCACGGTGTCGTGCGTGTCTGTACTGAAGCCGATTTTTTCGTCTGTTTTTTTTGTGTGTGTTGTTGTTGAAAACTTTCAATGCGTAATTTTTTTTGGCTAAATGCGTAAGATTTATCACTTGGGCGTAATAAATTATGTGAAATGCGTAATGGTTGGCAGGTCTGAACACTGATGTCACAACCGACTCCCACAAAGCATGAAAGACACACTCTTTGACACTTCTGTAAACTTTTTGTGGTATGTTTAACTGAATAATCTATAAAATTTCGTTTCTGGCAATGTTAGTGTTGTTTCCATTGCCTCAGTTCAAACTACAGACGCCGGTTGATTTTGTGATGTTGTAAACCACATCGTCACAATCATCGAATGACACCATTCTTAGTAATCTTACGAACTTTCAATGAATTATACTGCAATAATAGTTGTACTATTAACAGTTTATAGCTTACTTTATAGTGATTTAGAACATGTGTCAAACTTTATTAATACTTTTTACAAGTTATGGAACACCAACACAGAGAGTTCCTTGTGACTCGGCGTTTTGTGACAATGGCGTCCAAGATCGATGGACAGATCAACTGCTAAAAAAAAAAAAAAAAAAATTCTCCAAGACGATACCCATTTCCTCAATCCAAGCACTCCTCCTTTCACTATTCCAGTGATTCTTTAGACTGATATGATTCTTTGTAGCTCAACTACATAAATGTTATTAAAAAATTTTTGTGCTTTACCAGTATGCCAAACTTCAGGTAAATTCCTAGACTGCTAACCCCATAGTTTCGAGTTATGAATTTTAAATTTTTGTGGTGGAAAGGCTGTTTTTCACCATGGCTAACCTTGATTTCTGCCGTTCTATAATGAGATTTAGTGATGAAGATACTGTGATTTGTAGGACTTATGGCATAAGACTTAGTGAAAGTGCTGGGTAATGAAGCTTAGAGTGACCTAGATTTCGACTGGGATGAGGTTCGAGATATGATGAACGATTCAGAAGAAAGTCTGAAGAAGATTTTTTTTTTTTTCCCCGAGTAAATGGCTTGTGTAACATTCTTCAAACTATGATGTAGCAACATATATATTCGTAGGAATTTCAAAAATTTAATTCAATTTCATCATTTCCTTTCCTCTCTTTTAAATCAATTTTTAAATTGGGTAACCATGTTCAAATTACGGAGTTACTTATCTTGCTGATGGTTTTCGGCGTAACTAAACTCATGTAAGTGCATACTGAAGAGGGTTAAGTATACTATTACAAAACATGAATACTGGATGTCTAGCCATCATCACAAAAAAACACAGCCATGTGAAGCTCCCTATCACTTTAATTTTTTAGCAGCTCCAGGGGCACCTTTTGAGAGCTGGTCATCTATGTTTTGCATAAGCTGGATCAGAACATGCACCACTGGATACCTCCAAAGTGGATGTGGAGGAGAAACTGAGACTGATGTCCTCTGTCAGCAGGAGCAAAGGCATCAGAATCGTGACATTTTTCTTTCTCTCTATGTTCCAATGAACAATAAAGATGAGATAAATACTGCTTCCATGGCATTTCATTTTCGTCTGAGACTACATGACCAGGCTATAAAACAGTATCATTCTGAAATCTAACAATTCCAAAAACAGATTCAAGACAAGTTATCTGCAATGTGAACAATGTGTAACTGTGGATGTAGATATCAAAATTATACTCAACAAACCTGAACAGGATCCACCTCAACAGAAAATTGTAACAATAGCTGTTCTGATCAAGTCTGAACCCGTAAACTACCTGCCAGTTTACAATGCTAACCATTGCACCATGACATCTGATGGAAATTTATGTTATGTCTATGCAATCCTTGGCCTTTTGAAATCTGTGGAAAAAACTGTTTCATGAAATATGCAATATACATGTAATAATGCAAAGAGAAAAACGGTGCATACCTTTCGGCATGCTGGACACAATCCATTTTCATCTGTCCTTATGCGGTGCCAGCAAAATCTGCAGATCTGAAAACATCAAAACAGAGTTATTGTAACAATGAGGATTTTCATCTACTGTCATTTTTCAAAGTTCAGGCACAGCATGTGAAGCAAAATGAGCAAAGGCAATGTATGAAAGAACATAGAGAACATGGGAGGAAAAAAGGAAGAGAGAGGGAGAGAAGAAGATGGAAGAAAGAGACAAACTCAGAGAGACACGGTTCCCACAGATGTGACCAAACAAAATTCCATACTTTTTCCAGACTTTTTCTAGGGCTTTTCATAATTTTTCCAGACCCCAGAATGTGTGTGCGCGTGCACCGTTTTGTCTGAAAGCTGCATCATTTCTTGATGCTTCTTGCCTGCCATGCGGCTTTTCAGAGCAGCTTCGCCCATGTTCCCAATGTCGAAGTCTTTCTTGCACAGCAGGCACCATGGTTTTGTCTTGCATCCATCGGAAGCAGGAACAATCCATTTGCGATAATTTATACTGTCTAGCCAGGCTAGCTAAACACAAATTCTCCCACGTTTTCTTTAATACTTAGACGCCATTCTCCCTCGCTGCGCTGCTGACTAGAAAGGAAGCTAAGCAATGGTACCAACTGCAAATGCGCAATGCTTTTCACGGTAAAGGGGAACTACTCTGCAGAAAAAATGTAGTCTGCTAAACCTCCGGCCAGAGAAATCTGAAAACCACGATCACTGTGCGTGATTTATGTTTTTTGTTCCTACTTCAATGTTTTTATAAAGAAACTTAAAGTGAAATTCAACATCATAAAAAAAAAATGTGCACAGCTTTCACAAAATTCCAGGACTTTTCCAGACCCATGGCCACAAATTACAAATCCAAGACTTTCCAGCCCTGGAAATGATTTTTTCATTTTTCCATACTTTTTCCCCGACTTCCAGGACTCTGTACGAACCCTGGAGAGAGAGAGAGAGAGAGAGAGATTCATTCAACTTGCTCTTTATGTTTTAGCAAACCTTGTAATAAGTTTGAAAAAAAACTGTAAGGGTAAAACAGGTCTGACAAAAACCTGTTTAGTATTCTGATATTGTGTGCCGTCACTGCTTTACTTATAAAGCTGTGGAAAGTATGCTATTTCTGGTCCCATCACACAAAATGCTCAGTAAACGACCATGTCAATGCTGACTTGTGTAACAAGTAACAAAAACATGACTGACTGACAAAAAAAAAAAATCAAGTATTTTTGCAGAATTATGATCTGCAACTGCTGACAGAATCAGAATAATTTGTGCAAACAACAATAATCACCGGAACAGAGATCAAGAGAGAGAGTCTGACTCGATTCACTGCACACTACTGATTCCGGTCAACTCTATATATGAACAAAAATCTTCTGAAGCCGAGATTATGCACTCCCACACTGCGCAGAAAAATCCTCATTGGTCTCCTTTCCAAAGATACGTCTGTCGGTTAATGTGAACAGAGGTTGTCAATGAGAGAATTTTCCTCTGAATGAGATTAGAATTTAGTCCAGTCTCAGTTGATATCTGGAACTGGAGCAGAGAATACTTAACCCCTGTATGATAACATGGATGGAAAACTTACATGCATGTAGCGGCCAAGGCCAAGTTCTGCTCCGTTTCATATTCATGTAGCTGGAAGTCAGTTTTTCTTATAGCATTTAATACTGAAGGTCCTAGGGATCCTCTACTGGAAAATCTTACAGCCTTAAGTGAAATTCCAGGATCCTATTAAAGACTTACAGTCCGAAGAAATTGTAAACTGTATAAAAATGCTGCACCAACACTCTCATCCATTCAGCTACATAGCATGCACCATAGACATGCGTCTAAATAAACATTCACACACTCATCCATTCTGCTACATAGCATGCACCATAGACATGTGCGTATGTAAACATTCACCGAGTGATTTCAAGACAAAAGCTTCAGAAACAAACAAAAATCAGTAAAGTCTTATTTTACAGCCACCCCCCCCCCCCTCCCCGCCACTGCCTTTCCTTCCTTCCATACAGAAAATCTCAATTAGATGAGTGCAGACTTCTTAGTGGAAAGAATGGAAGGAAGGGAAAAACGGAAAGGGGAGAGGGATATCTAAAATAGGACTTTATCCCCCCCCCCCCCCCCCCCCCCCCCCCCCCCCCCCCCCCCCCCCCCCCCCCAAATTCTTACAGGTGAACTTGGACTTTGCTGAATGTTACCCATATTTCCAACACTCAGACTGACCAGCCTTGCGTCACACTTGGAATCTCTACTTTTTAGCTGTAACAGTTCACTGTCGATAACATTCTGCTTCTGTCTGTTACAGAAAACCAACTTCAAAACTATGAAGAATCAGCCATATCAGTCTGCATGTATTAATGTTGAGTCAACCATTTCCACTGGCACACAATGGCTTCCTCTTTTGAAAGATGGAAATGGTATTTAATGTGTGTGTAAGACCTGCTAGATCAACAGCCTCACTGTGGTATGGGCACTGTCAGTATTTTTTTCACTCCTCAACAAACCCGAAAACAAGATAAACAAATACGGCAGCAGTGCCAAAAGTACCAACTTTGTTGTTTTCTCAATCAGGAATGCCAAAGGAGAAGAAGTCGATCTCTTCAACAAAACTGGAGGCTAACTCATGCTTCTAGGCGGTCTTCTGTGGACAAGAGTTACTGTATCCAAGCTGCGACTGTTTCTTTTCCATGACCGATGTGAAGTCTTGGATAATCAGCGGTTGCAGCTCTGCAGTTCTTGCATTTGACTGCTTTCATCAACCAAACCAAATTCCTGAATTGCCCTGAAGAGTTCCAACTTCTGACTTTGGAACAAAAATACATGAAGAGGATTGTACTCTTGACAAAAGCAAAAAAATCTATGCGTCCAAAGAAACAATCCCCCCTGTGCTCACAGGGCAGGACTTTGGACCATGAGCTAAGGGCGGGGTAACCCCTACAGAAACCTCGAGTGCTGAAGAGGAGGTGTTGGGCTGCACGGCGCACTCTAATAAACCACGACACCACGCATCATCGCCATATGACAATGTCAGCCAGCCGAGATGAGAATGGCGCTCGCCCATTGAGGTCCCTCCAGGATGGGGCAGCGCCGGGCTCCGAGCCTCAACGGAGTCCACCCACAGCGACTGGAGGTCCCTCTCGTCCACCTCGTCACGCCAGGGGGCGGCAGAGGACAGCGACTGGCAGCACTTCAACAACAACATCCAAGAAGCAAACAACCTTTCAAGGTGATGCATTGGAATGCAGAAGGAGTCATGAATAAAAAGACGGAGCTTGAACACATCCTGCACGAGGAAAAACATCAACGTCTGCTGCATTCAAGAAACCCACCTGAAAACAGGAAAGGCATTCAAAATCCGAGGCTACCAGCCATTTAGATGGGACAGAGCTGACAGAAGCAAGGGCGGAATCCTGACACTTGTCCGGAACAACATCGATGCCAGCGAAACAGCAGTCCACATGGAGGGTGCTGAGTACCAGATGATTCGGGCCAAACTGAATGACACAGAGTTGCACATCCTGAACTTCTACTGCCCTGACAACCAGCCACTGTCACTCGGCACCATCAACGTCCCAGGTTCGAGCTTTATCGCAGTAGGTGATTTCAACAGTCACTCCCAGAGCTGGGGTTACAGCCAGATGGATCGCCGAGGAGAAGAAGTGGAAGACTGGCAAGACGAACATCATCTCGTCCTGATCAACTCCCCAAGTGACACTCCAACCTTCTACTCCAGACGATGGCGCACTACCTCCACCCCAGACCTTGCTCTCTGCACTGAAGATGTACACCAGGACATCACCAGGGAAGTGGGAGAGCAGCTAGGAGGTAGCGATCACAGGCCAGTGTTCCTGAAGATCAACAAAAGCACAGCCAGTCGCCCAGTGCCCGCTCGCTGGAACTACAAGAAGGCAAAATGGAGGCTTTTCAGTCACCGCACCAACGTTCTCACCAAGGACCTTCAAGTCCAAGGCAGAGACATAAACAATGTTGTCAGAGTCCTGAACGCCAGCATCTTGCAGGCTGCCAAAGAGACCATTCCACGTGGTGCTCAAAAAGAGTACAAACCCTACTGGAGCAACCAGCTTCAAGAGCTACAGGACGAGATGACAGAGGCCAGACAAGATGCAGAAAACAACCCATCGGACGAGAACCACCTGCAGCTGCAGCAGACAAAAGCCAAATTCCTCAAGGCAAAGATCCAGGCCAGGCGCAAAAGCTGGAGAGAGAAGACAGCAGCCCTGAACTTGAGAAAGGTGGCTCAAAACTGTGGAGAGTTGTAGGCCAACTCAACGATGAGGACAGCAAAGGCCAGAACATCACACTGGAAGAGAATGGAGAGATGCTGACAGGGAGATGCGCAGCTAACCGCTTTGCTGATATCTACGCAAGCGAGAGCACTATACCTGTCAGCACTTCTCAGCAAAGAGAAGCAAGAAGAGAACAGAGAGAGAGACGACAAGACACCAACGTGAAACCATGAAGCAGCCCCTTACTCTCCATGAGCTCCAGACAGCTCTGAGGAAGCTGAAACTGAAAACTCGGAAATCCCCAGGGCCAGATGGGATCACTAACGAGATGCTGAAGCACCTTGGCAGCACAGCCACCCTCAAACTTCTAGAGGTCTTCAACCTGAGCTGGGAAACTGGAGAGACTGGCACAAGTTTGGAGAGAAGCCATCATGATCCCTGTCCTCAAAAAAGGCAAGGACAAGAAGAAGGCTGCCAGTTACAGGCCAATCAGCCTCACCAGCTGCGTCATCAAGACCCTAGAGAGAATGGTCAACCAGCGCCTGCTTTGGTATCTCGAGACTGAAAACATTCTGGCTCCTGAACAGGCAGGCTTCAGACAGTTTCGCAGCACAGAAGACCAGACCACCTACCTCTCCCAAGAAATCGAGGATGCGTTCCAGGAGCAAAAGCTTGTCTTTGCCACCTGGATCGATTACAAAAGGCCTTTGACAAAGTCTGGACTGATGGCCTCCTCGTGAAACTGCATAGATGTGGAGTCGCTGGCAACATGCTGCATTGGATCAGATCCTACCTCCACAACCGCAGAGCAAGAGTCACAGTCAACGGACAAAAAAGGCAAAAAAAGTACTGCTGCGACATGGAGTCCCACAAGGAGGCGTCCTCTCGCCTACACTCTTTTTGGTCTTCATTAATGACCTCATCCAAGAACTTCCCAAAGGTATCCATGCTGCACTTTATGCAGATGACCTGGTGCTGTGGTGCAAGGAAGAGCATGCCACTACTGCCACATACAGAATGCAACAAGCGGCTGACAAGCTGGCGGCATGGGCAGATAAGTGGTGTGTGGCAATCAACAAGGAGAAATCTTCCACAACACTCTTCACCTTGTCAACAAAACAAAAGGCTGGGCCCATCAAACTTGGAGGCACAGCCCTGAAACACGAAGAGGAGGCAACCTATCTTGGTGTCACCTTCGACAAAGAAGCAAACCTGGCGACCACACATCCAGAAAGCTGAAGCAAAGGCCAGACGAAAGCTTGCCATTCTGCGGAAGCTAGCCGGAACCAGCTGGGGGAGCAAACGAACAAATACTCAAGCGCGCGTCTACCAGGGAGCAGTCAGGCCCCATCTTGAGTATGGCTCACAGCTTGGTCAACAGCAGCGAAGACCCACCAGCAATCCCTGGATAGGGTCCAAAATCAAGCCCTCAGGATCATCACCGGGTCCATGCGATCCACACCAATCAAAGCCATGGAGGAGGTTACTGCCATACAGCCCCTCCACCAGAGGAGAGACGCAAAGACCATGGTTCAGGCAGAGAAATTCAAGTGCCTGCCTCAACATCCGATGAACAAGAGGATGCAGAACCTGACCAAGAATCGTCTCAAACGCAGTAGCTTCATCCATGAAAGCAAGAGTCTTGCCAGGGAGCATCAAGATGGCTTGCCACCTGCCAACCCACTGGACCCCTCTGATCTGCCACAGCCCTGGAATGAAGATTTCACAAATCTTCACATCTCCACAACAGTTCCACAGGTTGCCTCAGGAGACTCTCAGGATGACATCGTCAAACGCACTCTCACACTTGCCATGATTGCTGAGAAGTACCCCGAAAGAATCCTGGATACATGCGTACACCGACGGCTCAGCAACCAACGCAGTGTCTGATGGAGGAGCGGGCGTATTTATCAAGTCACCTGAGGGACACACCACCACAGCAGGGATACCAACTGGGAAACACTGCTCCAATATGCTGCAGAAGTTCAGCCCTCATGCAGGCAGCCTCCATGATTCATGAATCACAGAGCGACTGCACCCAAGTTGTCTTCCTCTCTGACGCGCTGTCCGTCCTGGAGGCCCTTGCAGGAGACAAACTTCCTCGTCTAATGGAGAAACTCCAGGAACTCGCCAAAAGTAGACGAGTAGTCCTGCAATGGGTACCTGCCCACTGCGGAGTCCCAGGGAACGAGGCAGCCGATCAGCTCGCCAAAACCGGAGCCAGAGGAAGACAACCAGACAACAGCGTCAGCTTCGCAGAGAAGAAGACCCTTGTGAAGGCTCTGATGCGACCACAACCCACAAGGGATGCCTTCCATCTTCTGGAGAGACAGGAGCAGGTGGTCATTATGAGACTCAGAACTGGCCACTGCCGACTCAATGGCCACCTGCATAGGAAGCTGAAGCTGGCGCCTTCCCCCTTCTGCTCCTGTGGTCTTGAAGACCAAACACCAGAACACGTCCTACAGACGTGTCCCCTTCTCAAGGGACTGAGAGAAACCGTGTGGCCAACGCCGAGTGAGCATGGGCCAGACCATCTCCCAACTATGACGTTTATTGCTGGCTTTTTATCTCATGAACTAGGATCGTGAGAGTATCGGGAGTTAGGTCACCCTACTTTGTCGCCAAAAGGCGCCCATGGCGCTCTGCCAACTGGTCGCCAAAAAGCCCCCATGGCGGTGAAAGGGTTAAACTGAAGTTGTAATACCCCAAATAACCCCTTTACATTCATTTAATAGTGGAAGATTACCAGAGACTAAGATTTCATACTGACTTACAAAAGTTTTAAATTAACTGCAGGACAAATTTACCCACAATGAAACCAGGAACATACATAAAAGAATGTTTAAAACATCCACCAACTTGAGGAAAAATTCACACTTTAACAAAGCTGTAAAAATTTGGAATTCACATAGATGTGCCCCAAATACCAACACTTTAACAAATTGTTTGGACAATAATAGAAACCAACATTTAGAATGAGATAAGTAAACATTATAAGATTATATCAGCACATGCAATACACTCACTACAGTAACACCACATTTGTTATATGGACACCATGTAGAAAGACCCAAGGCAGCTTAGTCAGTCCTTTTTTTATTTCTGCATATAGATTTTCATTCACTGATTTCATTTTTCCTTCCTTCACAAAGAAGTATTCATGACCAACTATTTCACTACAACATGCATCAGCTGAAGACCTCTGATTCACAATGTGACGTGGCTGGTTTCAGTCAGTTCATGACGACTGTTGCTGGGTGAATGTACTGAAGCCATCTGAAGGGGGACGCTTGCTTCTGCTCGTTCATGATAAAGGAAATTACTGTCATCAGAAGTGTGCTCTATGCATGCGGGATCAGAACAACTACCGCTGAACACCACCACAGTAACGCATTGTTAGTGCAGTGTCTCCTCTGATGGGCAGCCTCAAGAAAACCTGAAAGCCTGCTCACTATTGACCGTGGTATTGGCCTGCAACCAGACAAAACCAGGAGTGGCTCTGACTGAAACAGCTGGTATGAGCAATAGGGCTAGTGCTTCTGAGTGGACAGTGTAGATAAGAAGAAAAAAAAAGCAGGACACAAAATGAAGACGACGACCTCCAGACCTCCCAGACTCACCACTTCCTGCTGACAGGTCAGGAGCTGAGCCAGGGGGCCTGCAGACCCTGCTGTCAGCGCCTCCACTGCCATGGGTTGCACCGCCGCCAGATCCAGGATGGCCTGCAGCGTGGGGCGTAACTGCTCCAACAGCAAGTGCAGCACCACCAGCGCCTGCCCCATGCCCAGGGTAACCAGGTCCAGGTGGAGCTGATGCAGGCCCTTCTCCATGCACACACACAGCACCTGCACGCAGGGAGGGTTACAGGTGACTGGCAGTTTGAGGCAACACATACTGTGCATGTGTCAGGTGTTTGAACACTCACATCGCTGCGCATCATCACCATGACAACTGTTGAAGGTAATACACAAACAGTACAAACACCAGTACACATCGTCTGCATTGTTGGATTATCATGGTTGACTGAATTGTTTGAGGTAACTGCACTGTACATGTCTGAAAGTACACATCATCTGAACACAGGGGTTGTTGTGGGTGACTGGAATGTTTAGTATAAAACATGTTGTATGTGTGTTTTGATATATACACACTGTCTGCACACAGGGATTGTCATAGGTGACTTAATTGTTTGAAGCAAAACTCTGTGCATGTCTGTTTTGTGTCTGGACACACACAGTCCAATTTGACAGAACTGTTTGAGGTGATGCACACTCTGTTCACGTGCCTGTATATATTGTCTGCATCACAAGGATTGTTCTGGATGACTGACCTGTGTCAGGTAACACACACTGTACATTTGTCTGAACATGCACATTATCTAGACACAGGGATTGTAATGGTTGAATTGTTTGAGGTACAAAGAATTTTTCCACTAACAGCAGCTTTGCAATATATCTATCTGTCCACAAAAATGTCTTATCCATATGTGATGTGAAACATCACCATAAAATCAAGATCCTCAAAACAAAAAAAAAAAAAAAAAAAAAAAAACAACAACATATGGGAGAGCAGGGAGCTGATCATGCCTACATAGCCAGCTGGGCCAGAAGAGTGATTGTACCTGGTGAGTTCACTTCACTGCTTCATTTTCAAACAACTCAGTTTTTGATCCTTTGCCCAGCCAAGTGGAAGGTGGGAGAGCATCCTTATGGCTAGACAGGTGAGTATATCACAAAACTACTTTAAGCAGCGCTTACTCACCGGTGTTGGAACGCGTCCCCTCCTGGTGGGTACACACATCCCCTGCTTATCCATTCCTTTTTTTCCAGTTCACTGCTGTCTCCGCGTGCTAGTTTTCACTCTTGTGCTCTTCCGGTAAAGTAACTTTGACGATCGAACTCTTGCTGGTTGTTCCGGCCGTCATCTTTCTTTCCTCACCGGTTGTCTTTTCCGCCATCTTGCCTCACTTCGTAGTCATCCATGTACATCGTACCTGGGTTTAGAAGTACGGAGGTTTCTCCTCTACCCTATATTTGTGATCATTGTTCTAGTACAGGTCGATCGAGTTTCTCTTGATCTAACAGTATGCATTATTAGTGTTAATAGTACGAGTCGATCGAGTCTTCCATTCGATTTCTTGATCCCCTCTTTTATCACTGTACTAGTACAGGTCGATCGAGTTTCTCTCGACCTAGCAATGCTCATTATCTGTGTTACTAGTCCAGGTAGATTGAGTTTCCATTCGATTTCTCGATCCCCCATTACTCCTATGGAGTTCTGTATGATCTCTCGATCGAGAATTATCAGTGCTGTATTTATCTGTGCTGTAGCACAAGGTCAATTGAGTTTATTTACAATTTCTTGACCGACCCACTTGTCTCCACTTTGTGGTCGTGTGCTCTGTGTTTGCTCTGCCACCATAGCCCAACATGATGAAGGGCAATGACGGGTCGAGCCACTTCATCGTTCAGAAGTTGCTCATTGCCCCAGAGGGCCCGCGTGCCAATTCCTCAGAGCAATCCATTCTTCCTATGGAAGAATGTACGGCCGCTGTAGAGGGGGTTCTGCAGAGGGGATGCGCGACCATCAGTTTGATACCTCCTCTACCCAACCGGCAGACACACAATCACTGCGTCTGAAGGCCAAAGGCAAGCGGCTACCATTTCTAAAAGCCTGTTGTTTAATATTCCAGATAAACTAAGGGCAAGGTTCCCCTAAAGGACCAGCCCGCTTCAAGAATTCTGATCAAATTCTTCCTCTTTTCCTGCCAGCTTGCCTTCTTACCTTCAGATGCATGGTGAGACCTCTTGCTATCATGCTGCGTCACGCGCGACCCTCGGCCCCCAGGGAATTCTTTTTTTTTTTTAAATACTTTTTTTATTTCTTTCCTCATTCTGTCTTCCATTCCACAGTTCCTTCTTCTCTCTTCTCCATTCTTTCATCAACATGATCTTTCTCTTTGCTGTACATTTCCAGATGCAAATTACCACATATTTTTTGTTATTAATCATATTTGTACATGTTTGACAATATTGTAGTAAAAAAAAAATCCGTGAAACATATTACAGAGATGAGTTATCTTTTTTTCTGTTTGAATGGATCTGAGTGAGAGTTCAATGTATGCTGAGGAAAGTTTTTTTTTTGTTGTTGGGGTATACAAACACATACACAAGCAAACAAAAATCACAAGACACAATCCTCCTCTGAGTTTTTTCTAACTACAAGCACATAATGGCAAACAAACACATCCGCTCACTCCACTTACTCCCCCTCCCTTCCCCATCCACCAACACCCCCACTTTCTCTCTTCTTTTCATTTAATGATACACATACACATGCACATATCAAATCCAGGTATCTTATAATTTTGATTATCAATTTTCAAATAATACTTCATAATTGATCCAGTTAGTGTTAAATTTTAGCATATTCAATTGTACAGTTGCTATGTATTTTTCAAGATTATATCTTCTCTTAAGTATTTTTAGAAATACTGCTAATGAAGGCTTACATTTATTTATTTTACAGCTAAAAATGTAGTGTTTGGCTATCAGAATTATAAGATCAAATGTTGTATCAGTTGTGGAATTTGTCATCTGCTCCAAATATTATTGTGTTTTCAGTCAGAGACAGATTATTCGCTATTAAACACTTTCCTTTTATTAATTCTTGCAATGATTTCCAGAATTCACTGACATGTATGCATCTCCAGAACATATGTTCAATGCTGTCTTTTTCCGCATCACAGAAACTACAGTTATAACTTTCTACTATTCCCATTTCTTTCAGAGTTACATTTGTTGCAATTATCGATGCACTACTATTCCATTTTAGCTTAATATCCTTAATTTGATGAACTTTTCTAAAGCATTTCTTCCAAGGTATCTGCCGATTTAGCTTCTCCGTCCATTTTGCACAACAGTTTGGTTCCCAGTTATCTTTTACTATAACTCTGTAATAAGTTTTGGAACCTTTATCTACAGAATATATTTTTTCTTTAGTGCTGTGTTGACTTCTGCTTCAATGTTATCTTTTTATCTCATTCTCAAACCCTTGTTCTCTGATGTATTTTTAATGGATAATATGCATCCACCATAAAGATAGGAAATCTATTTCAATGTTATACTTTGTTCTGAATTCCTCATGGGATAGTGAATCTCCATTGGCTTTGAAAAAATCAGATACTCTAAATACATTTCTGTTGTTCCAGTTTTGTGTGTTTTAACAGTTTATTACCTATTTTGATATGTTCATTGTAAAGAATTGGTTCTGCAAGTAGTTCTCTAGCATTTTCTGGTTTTATTTTGTAGTAGAAACTGCTTATATGACATGAATACATGTTTCCAGAAAACATTGTCTTGAGTGATATGCACAGATGATTGGGAGAGTACTTCTCAATGTTCTCAATAACTGGGTATGAAAAAATCAACATGTCTCTCCATCTGTGTGTTGTTTGTCTCAGTCTTTTTATCCATGTTAATTTTAATGCAGTGATGAGAGCATTTATGTCAGGTAGATTCAACCTACCATCCTGTACATCTTTAATAACTGTTTTTCGACTAATTCTATCTTGTTTTTTATTCCATACAAACCAGTAACATAAATCTTGTAATTCTTTAACAAATGTGTCAGGTGGATTTGGAAGCATCAACCATAGGTAAGTTAGTTTTGACAGAATTAATGATTTTAAGACAGCAATTCTTCCTAAGGGGGTAATGATTCTCTTAAGCCAAATTTTAAATAGTGCCTTCACTTCTACCATTCTATCTTTGTAGTTTCTTTTTTCCATGTGTGTTAAGTCCTGAGAAAACCAAATTCCTAATATTTTGAATTCTTTTGGATTCCAGATCATCTTTAAATGTTCCATATATCTTATTTCACTATGCTTTTGTCTTCCAAGCCAAATTACTTGTGTTTTCTCTTTGTTTAAGAATAAACCTGATGTTTTCCCAAACCTATCAAGAATCTCGATGGATTTTTCAAATGATTTCTTATTCCCTGTGTTCATCAGTTGAGTGTCATCAGCAAATTGTGATATCTTGTGTTGTTTTCTCCCCAATTTGTATACCTTCAATACTATTTCTCTTCTTTGATCATTACGGATAATATTTCTGCACATAATGCGAAGATATATGGTGAGACTGGATCTCCTTGCCTACAACCCCTTTCTATTGAGAACCATGATGATGTTTGGCCATTTACTATAACAGTAGACTTAATGTTTTTGTAGAATACTTCTATCCATTTACATATATCTTTACCTAAACCTACAGCCTCTAGCACTTTGTGCATAAAATCCCAATCTAACGAGTCGAACGCCTTTTCGAAGTCTAAATTAATTAGCATCCCTGGGATATTTTTTATGTTGAGATGGTGTATTATGTCATAAATTAACCTAATGTTACTACCTATATATCTATTGGGGACAAATCCTGTCTGGTCTTCACTAATCAGTGATGGAAGAACTTTTTTAATTCTATTGGCAATACAAGTGGAGCCAATTTTGTATGTAAGGTTTAAAAGTGAAATAGGTCTCCAGTTTTTTATGTATTCTTTTGGTTTTCCTTCTTTGGGTAAACAAATTATAATACCTTCTTTCTGGGTGTTTGATAGTTCGCCTTCTCTGAAACTTTCATTTAGAGCTCGGGTTACAAACACACCAATTTGTTTCCAAAAACATTTAAAGAACTCAGCTCCAAACCCATCCGATCCAGGGCTTTTTCCATTCTTCATATTTTTCAATGCAATCCCTGCTTTCTTCTATTGTTATTTCGCCTTGTAATGATTTAGTCTGTTCTTCTGTTAATTTTGGTATCTTATTCACCAAATCTTCAATACTGCATTTCACAGTTGATCTTTTTTCGGTATAGATCTTCATAAAATTGTTTTACTGTAGCTTTTATGTCTTCTGGTTTGTCCATCGTATTACCTTGTCCATCCAGTAGTTTTACAATTTGTTTGCTAATGAAGTTACGCTTTTCTAAACTACAGAAATATTTACTAACCTTTTCCCCATCTGCAACCCATCTTGCCTTTGATCTTAGTAGTACACCATTCATAATCTTTTTCTCTTAGTAATATCAATTCTCTATTACTCTCTCTCAATTGTCTTCAAATCCTCCTCTGATTAAGTTCTTTACTCTCAATATCTTTAATAGTTTGCATAAGGCTGTTTTCTTTACATTGTGATTCTCTTTTTTTAACTGTGGCATACTGGATGGATTTTACTCTTATCTTCATTAGTAAGAAGTCAAGGAAAACCCGATCAGACACTGTTAGTTTAGGGTCTGAACTTTTCGACCGGTTTTCATCTTGCCTATTGTCAGTATTAATATCACTCCCCTCATCTTTTTATCTGTGTATTCCTCTGTTATTTCTTCTATTAGATTATTTATTCCATCTACATATTCTTTATCTTTTAGTAGAGATGAATTAAATTTCCAAAGAGTTTTGTGTTTAAATCTCCTTTCCAAATTGAGCTTTAGTGTAATTAGTGAATGGTCAGATCTATAGCCTGGTAAAATGTCAGTATCTTCAAAATACCAGATTAAATATTCTGACAGAAGGAAGAAGTCTAGCCTACTTTGTTGCAAGGGGGTAGGTCTACGCCATGTGTATTTCCTACAATCAGGGTTGTTTTTCTCTCTCCATATATGTGTTAATGACAAATCTTGTATCATATCCTCAACTGCTTTTTTAGCTTTGGGGTTATTTATATGTTTATAATTGTAACAATCAATTTCCTGTTCTAGTACCATATTAAAATCCCCCACCACAATAACGTTATTATTTTTGTATTTTTTAATTGTATTTGTGAGTTCCTCATAAAATGCTGGGTCATCTTTGTTTGGTCCATATACACTTACTAGCAACAGTTCCTTTTCATTTGTTGTAAATAATATGATGATAAAGTTACCCTGCATGTCTGTTTCTACCTTATTTATTTTGAATTCGAAATTATTATTAAATAGTATTGCTACTCCTCGAGCATTAGATCTGTATGAGGAGAAAAAGCAATCATATCCCCATTCTGCTCTTATACACTTTTCTGTATCTTTTTCAAAATGAGTATCTTGTAGGCAATATATAGAGTATTGCTTTTTTTCTTAAATAATGGAATATATCTCTTCTTTTCTGATAATTCCCTAGACCTTGACAGTTCAATGATGAAATTGTTAACATGTTTACCTTGTTACTACTGAATCCATAGTGTTTTCACAGTAGTCAAAAAACATTACATAAATTTCCCAGGGAATTTTGGCCGGAGCGCGGACCAGCACGGGTGACGGGATGCATTCGGAATCACCACCCGTCACTTGCCTACATGAGCCTCATGCCATTAGTCTTCCCCAACACTAATATCACGCAGGCTCAGGACGCTCTCCCCACCGTGCACAGTGCAGCCACCACTTCTGTATGAGGAGCGTCTCTGCTCCAGTGACAGACTTATGGCCAGTCTTTTGGGACCCCCAACTGACAATAACTCCGGGTCTCAGCCACTGGCATCGCTTTTTTCGGATCTGTGCTGCTCAGACCCCGGCGGTCAACCCACCCGGATCGATTGCCGTACTTTCTCCTAGGGGTACAGGACGTTGGGAGCAGACTTCTTCTGCTCCCCACTAGTGCAACGTCCGCGGTCCCGTTCCTGCAGGGGGAGGATCGACCAGCCGGGACCATGGGTAACTGCTCGATCCCACCCAGGGGGTGGCTATGTCACCACAGCCATCCCAATCTGCGCACCTGTGGGTATGGGGCTCAGTTGCCATGCCCCCACCGCTCCCCCTGTTATACAGGGGACCTACTTGGGTAGATGAGATAAGATAATGTTGCTTTTAGCCCAGCCGACCGCAAAGGGCCATATCAGGGCTGTCACCACATTAAAATCAACTCATAGGTCATTCATTCACACAATTTTTAAAAAAAAATACATTGTCTAAAAACTCAACCAAAAATTTGTTAAAAAATCTTTCCACTGTAAAATCTCAGATCCGATGAAAAATGTTAATCTCTTTCAAGAACTCAAAGATCGCGTCAGGCGGAACATCCCTGAACAAGGTTTTCATGAACTCTGCTGTAAAATGTTTGTGTCTCACATCGTGCAAGTCCCAACACTCTAAAAGAATATGTTTCACTGTGAGTGGCACATGACATGGAATGCACCACGGAGCTTCTTCACTCTTTAAAAGGTAGGAATGGGTAAAATACGAATGGCCGGTGTGCAGCCGGCACAGAACTGTTTCTTCTTTACAACCACCAGACGTAGATGAGAGGAACTCCTTAAGGTTTGATGGATCTGAAAGAGTTTGTTATCCGTCTGTGTATTCCAATCCTCCTGCCAGAGGTCTCTGACATAATCATTAATTTTGGGTTTCAGATCTGAGCAGGGGATCTATATTTTGGACAGTTTCTCTCTCTTATGGCATTCTTGGCCAATCGATCAACCATTTCGTTCCCTCCAGTGCCAACATGACCTGGAACCCAAGCCAGAAGAATGTTGTAACCCTCCACTTTCAACTTGGCAAAAAGTTCAAAGAAGTGTAAAAGTTCTGGATGCTGAAGGTTGCGGCCAGCTATGGCCTCCAAAGCTGACAGTGAATCTGACAAAACCAGAAATTCCCTCTTCTTAGATTGTGAGATTAGCCTCAGTGCCAGAACCAGAGCTGTAAGTTCAGCAGAGTAAGCAGAAGCGTCTGAAGGAATATGTTCTAACAGTATTTGAGAAGGAGCACCAGGGCAATAGGCTGCACATGCCACTCAATCTTTCACTTTGCAGGATCTTGTCCTCTTCCAGATCCATAAGAAACTTAGTGGCAAAGAGGTCCCAATCTGCTTTGTTGAAATTGAGGCGTTCTGGCAGAGACTCACTCTCTGCATTCGTACACCGAAGCAACACAGGAAAGTGGTCACTACCATGCAGGTCCTCATCAACCTCCCAAACAAAATCCAAAAACAAAGATGGGTCACAGACAGAAAGATCCAGACAAGATGTGGCGCCATTAGCGGAGTGAAAGTAAGTTGGCGATTCTCCATTCAAAACACACAAATCAAGCTCCGAAAACACTTCCTCTAAAAGCAGACCTCTTGGTGAAGATCTCTCACTTCCCCATAGAGGAGAGTGGCCATTCAGATCACCCAACAGCAAGAAGGGTCTGGGAAGCTGCCATATCAGGGCTGTCACCACGTTAAAATCAACTCACAGGTCATTCATCCACACAGTTCTTTAAAAGACATCGTCTAAAATCTCATCCAAAACTTTGTTAAAAATCTTTCCACTGTAAAATCTCAGATCCGATGAAAATGTTAACCTCTTTCAAGAACTCAAAGATCGCGTCAGGCGGAACATCTCTGAACAAGGTTTTCATGGAATCTGCTGTAAAATGTTTGTGTCTCACATCGTGCAAATCCCAACACTCTAAAAGAATAAAAGATATGTTTCATTGTGAGTGGCACATGACACGGAATGCACCAAGGAACTTCTTCACTCTTTAAAAGGTAGGAATGGTAAAATACGAATGGCCGGTGTGCAGCCGGCACAGAACTGTTTCTTCTTTACGACCACCAGACGAAGATGGGAGGAACTCCTTTAGGTTTGGACGGATCTGAAAGAGTTGTTATCCGTCTGTGTATTCCAATCCTCCTGCCAGAGGTCTCTTTTACATAATCGTTAATTTTGGGTTTCAGATCCGAGCAGGGGATAGGTGTGTTTGACAGTTTCTCTCTTGTGGCATTCTTGGCCAAACGATCCACCATTTCGTTCCCTCCGATGCCAACATGACCGGGAACCCAAGCCAGAAGAATGTTGTAACCCTCCGCTGTCAACTTGGTAAAAAGGTCAAAAAAGTGTAAAAGTTCGGGGTGCTGAAGGTTGCGGCCAGATATGGCCTCCAAAGCCGACAGCGAATCCGACAAAACCAGAAAGTCCCTCTTTGGAGACTGTGAGATTATTCTTAGTGCCAGAACCAGAGCTGTAAGTTCAGCAGAGTAGGCAGAAGCGTCTGAAGGAATATGTCTAACAACAGTATTTGAGAAGGAGCACCAGGGCAGTAGGCTGCACAGGCCACTCCATCTTCAGACTTGGAACCGTCAGTGAAAATTTTCTGATAGGATGGGAGTTTTGAACTCAGCTCAGCATACAACGCCTTGTATGCCAGAGAGCTGGTGGACTCTTTGCGAAAAGCTGCAAGATCAAAACGAATGTCTGGTGTGAAAAAGGTCCACGGAGGCTCATCTGGAAACTTGGAAAAATCAGACACAACTCCTAGGTCTAGACCTGCATTCCGTGCGTGAGGCTGCATACGAAGGCCAAACGACGGAATACAGGTAGGGTTGTTTTCGAATTTTTTTGAAACTGAGGGTCAAAGACACAGTCATAGGCAGGGTTTTCTGGTTCAGAGAACAGTCTGATATAGTAGTTCAAAGATAGTTTCAACCTGCGGTTGGACAGTGAGGGTTCACCTGCCTCTGCGTACAGGCTGTACACAGGGGTGGTGCGGAATGCTCCAAGACATAGACGAAGCCCTTGATGGTGGATAGGGTCTAAGAGTTTGAGGTAGGACGGTCTTGCAGAGCCATACACAGCACAACCATAGTCCAGTTTGGAACGGACCAGGGCTCTGTAGAGGTGCAGCAAAGTTTTCTTATCAGCGCCCCAGTCAGTGTGTGCTACGACCCGCAGAATATTCAGAGCTTTCTGGCAAGAAGTTTTGAGGTTTTTAATATGGCTGAGAAAGTTCAGTTTTTGATCAAAAAAAACCCCCAGAAATTTCGCTTCCTTAACAGCTGGAATGGTGGTCTTATCCAGAAGAATTTCAGGATCAGCAAAAAATTGACGAAAATTGTGAAAATGGATTGACTGGGTTTTTGTACGTGAAAAGGTAAACCCGTTGTCCTCGGCCCACTGTTGAATCCTGTTGACACAAAGTTGGAGTCGCCGCTGTACGCTGGCGTAAGAAGCTCCAACTGCGTACAGCGCGAAGTCGTCAACGAACAAAGAAGACTCAGAGCCCTGGCTTACCGATTTCACAATGTCATTGATCTTAATGCTGAAAAGGGCAGGAGAAAGGATGCTCCCCTGAGGTACACCCAACTCCTGCCCATGGATGTCCGAGAGTGTGGTGCCAACACGCACCTGGAACTGTCGATCAGCCAGAAAGTTTTCGATAAACATAGGCAGATAGCCACGAAAACCAAGTTTATGCAAATCCATAAGGATCCCTGATTTCCACGTGGTGTCATATGCTTTTTCTAGGTCGAAAAAGATAGCGACCACATGCTGCTTATTGACAAAGGCGTTGCGTATGGTGGGTTTCTAGACGGATTAAATGGTCAACTGTCGAGTGGTACTTGCGGAACCCGCATGTTCACTGGCCACTGGCCAAAAGGCCGTCGGTTTCCAGCTTCCACATCAGACGGGAGTTGACCATCTTTTCCATCAGCTTACACAGGCAGCTGGTCAGAGCTATTGGGCGATAGTTTGATGGGTTGGTAGGGTCCTTTCCAGGTTTGGGGATTGGAATGATCAGGGCTTTCCGCCAGGAGGGCGGGAAGCACCCTGTGGTCCAGATATGGTTATAGACTTTGAGAAGGGTCTGGAGACAGCTTTCTGGAAGGTGTTTCAAAACCTGATAATGAATGTCATCCAGACCAGGGGCAGAGTCATTGCAGGTTTGCAAAGCTGATTTTAGTTCGCTAATCGAGAAAGGCAGATTGTAAGCTTCAGAGTTGTCTGATGTGAAATTGTATGAAGATTTCTCTCTAATTTGCTTATTTCTTAAAAAGGCTGCAGATTTATTTAAAGAAGAGGAGTTCTGCTGGATGGTGGAGGCCAACAGATTGGCAACAGCTTGTTTGTCAGTGATCAAAGCATCGGCAAGTTTCAGGTGATGAATGGAGGGGTGGTGTTCTTCCTTTTGATTTTTCTGATGATGTTCCAAACTTTTTTCTTTGAAGTTTTAGATGTCAGCCCGGAGCAGAAGTTTCTCCAAGACTGACATTTACTGATTTTGAAAGTGTGTCTCGATTTGGCATGAAGTTTCTGATGGGCTCGAGCATTGTGACCTGAAGGTCGTTGGTATACCTGACGCTGAGCCCGTTTGCGTATTTTTGAGATTTGTTGGCAGTCAGAATTAAACCAGGGTGTTTTGGGCAGTTGGAGTTTGTCAGAAGACATTGGAATACAGGTTTCAGCACAGTTTATCACAATATCGGTCAGAGATTCTGCTGGGTCTCGACTCTGAAGAAAATCAATTTCCTGGAATTCTTTTGAAATACTGGTTGCAAAAAGATTCCAGTTTGCCTTCTTATAATTAAGACATCGTAAGACAGAGACGGTTTCAGTTAATACAGGTTTTAAAAGAACAGGGAAATGGTCACTTCGGTGCAGATTGTCATGGACAGACCACTCATAGTCCAGGACCAGCGAGGGGTCACAAATCGACAAATCTAAACACGAAAGTGAACCTGTGCAGGAGTGGAGGTAAGTTGGAGTTCCATCGTTCAGACAACACAAATCAAAGTCTGAAAGGACATCTTCAAGAAGCAGACCTCTGGATGACGAATTCACACTACCCCAAAGGGGGTTGTGTCCATTGAAATCACCAAACAGCTAAAAAAGGCCGAGGAAGCTCTCCAATCAGACTGACAAGGTCCTGACGACAAACCGGCACAGAAGGTGACAGATAAAGTGAGCAAATTGTAATAGTC
>JADBJO010000032.1:1296163-1372338 GCA_016801955.1 Conus betulinus | reverse complement strand
AGAAACATTCAGACAAAGATCGTGACAGTGGGCAAGCTCAAGTAGTACTAGTACATCAACAAGTTTTGCTCTGAAAAGCACTTGGTTGCTGGTCCTTCAACGAGTTCTGGTGCTTCTACTGCAACTTCGTTTGGCCCTACTGCCCCTCTAACACCCCCGCTCTTTCCCTTCACTCCCATATCACCAGCATCCTACACAAAACTACATGATTACACCTGCCCACCACCTCAACAGCAACCTACTATATATTCCACAAAATCACACACCCAGTCACACCACATTAACTTGCAGTGCCTGCCCCTCTCTCCCCCCCCCCCCCCCCCCCCCCTCCCTGACCCCCCTCCTTCCCCTTTGTCCACATTACGTTCCCCCAACCCCACCCCTCTGTGTACAAGTATACTAAGGGGCTTGTGTCTCCCCTCTACATATAGGTATGCTTTGATGTATGTGTTATATACACTTTCCACAGTATAGCAAGAACATACAGATAATATATCAATGCATAAGTATGTTGCTTCAAATGTGCATTCAAAGACATGTCAAATCAAAATATTATGAGAATTTTAAAGAAAAGAGAAAATGAAAACAAAACGAAAGAAAAAAAAAACAAAAAAACAAACAAACAAAAAAACTTGAGAAAATGAGACTGGGATTACGGAGATGCGTATAAGATTGAGATTTTGTTGTTATTATCGATTTTTTTTTTAAGTATTGTGTAAAAAATCATCGGCATGTAATTGTACCATAGAGCATCAAACTTGTTTTGATCATTGTTGACTTTAGCATTATAGAGTTCAATTTTGAATCTGCAGCTCAGCTGGCTCTGAAAAACTGAAGCATTTGGCCTACGTCTTTCGATCTTACACTTGTAAATATAAGATTTAGCAACCATAATAATAAAGTCAAAAAATTGTCTCTGTTTGCATGTGTTTGTCGACTCCAAAGATAACAATATCGCGTGTGATTTTAATGGTAAACGAGTTTCGGCATTTTTTTCGTTAAATAAATGTTCAACCTCTTTCCAAAAGGTTTGAACGTAATTGCACATCCATAAAAAGTGTTGGACTGTATCTCTCTCTTCATTGCAGAATGTGCAGTTCGTCGTGTTTGTCAGGCCCATGGCATTTAAAACAATATTTGTGCCAATAATTCTATGAATAATTCTAATTTGAAGCCATTTCAATTTTACATCTTTAATTTTGTGGACATGGGTAAATACCTTATTCCAAGAAACTTCAGAATTAAGTTTTTGTAGCCATTGAGAGCAACAGTTTGGCTTACGCTCATCTTGAGTAAAAATTTCATAGTATCGTTAGCTCCTTTCTTTCTTTCATAATAATAGTAAAAGCCCTCGGCATGTTCTGAATTGTGTTTGCATTATTATTATCACATTTTATTCCAGTTTTCTTTATGAATTCTTTCATTGAGGAAATCCATCCACAGTATGTGACAAAATTTATAGTATAATTATTATTAGCCTTGAATTCTTCAAAGTTCATAAATTGTCCATTTTCCTTCAGAAAATGTTTTATTGCATACTTTCCTTTCTCAATTATTTCTTTTTTGTTTAATTATGTCATTTCCTGGTTTTATCTCTTGTCGTTATAAAAAAAACAGGTTCAGCTAGAAGTTCATTTAATGTTGTGTGGTGTCACGCAAAGACAGAATTCCCTATAGGCTATAAAGGTGTGTCTCCAGAACAAATTAGAGCTCATGTATCCTGTACCAAATGCTGGTCCATAATTTTCAATTTTTTCGCTGAATGGATACATTTTCATAACAATGCTTTTCCATTTGTGATTTGTGATTTTAAGTTTTTTTATCCATAAAAGTTTCAAAGCATTAATATATTTTTTGATGTCAGGTATATTTAAGCCACCTTGCTTTATAGTTTTAATTGTTGTTTTTCTGCTTATTCTATCTTGTTTACCATTCCACACAAAGCTAAAACACATCTTTTGAAGTTTTTGAATTAAGAGGTCAGGTGGGTTGGGTAACAAAATCCAGAGGTGTATGAGCTTAGACAGAATGAGGGATTTGAGAACAGCAACTCTTCCGACTGGTGTTATACTTCTTTGAGACCAAATTTTGAATAATGTTCTAACTTCTGCAAATTTTGTCATAATTCATGTTTTCACATTCTTTCAAGTCTTGAGTAAACCAAACACCGAGTATTTTGAATTGAGAAGGGTTCCATATGATTTTTAGATGAGGGCAATACTTTTTCTTTGGAGTTTTTATGACATCCTAGCCATATTGCTTATGTTTTTTTTTCGCTGTTCATGAGGAGTCCTGAAACTCTTCCAAACGTGGTAAGTATATTAATAGATTGTTCAAAAGAATTTTTGTCGCCATTGTTTACTAATTGACTGTCATCAGCGAACTGGGATATTTGTGTTCTACATCATTTATTTTTATGCCTTTAATCTTCTTTTCTTCCTTTATCATTACGGCTAAAATTTCTGCGCATATAATGAATAAGTAAGGAGATATAGGGTCTCCCTGTCTACATCCTCTTTCTACTTTAAACCACTGGGCAGACTGGCCATTTACAATAACAGCTGATTTAATATCCTTACAGAATGTTTCTATCCAGTGACATATACTTTCACCAAACCCCAAAGCCCTTACAACATTCAACATAAAATCCCAATCGAGAGTCGAAGGCTTTTTCAAAGTCTATACAGAGCAACAGTCCAGGGAGGTTTTTCGCATTTAAATAATTAATCAAATCATAAATTAGTCTAATATTGTCGACCATAAATCTGTTAGCCATGAAACCTGTTTGATCCTCACTGATGAGAGATGGTAGAACATTTCTTATTCTTTTTGAAATACATGAGGAAGCTATTTTGTACACTACATTTAGGAGGGAAATAGGACGCCAATTTTTTATATATTCTTTGGGTTTATCACCTTTTGGTATGCAAATAATTAGTCCCTGCTTCTGTGTTGTCGAAAATTCTCCGTCTTTGTAAGATTCATTTATAGATCGTACAACCAGTGGGCCCAGTGTTTTCCAAAAGAATTTAAAGAATTCGGCGCCAAAGCCATCTGTACCTGGCTTTTACCATGCTTCATATTTTTTAAAGCTTCGCTTGCTTCCTCTATAGTGATTTCTCCTTCCAATATGTTTTTCTCACCTTCAGATAAATGTGGAATTTTTTTTAACAAGTTTTCTGATTTCGCACTTTTCAGTTATCTTTTTCTTGTATAAATTTTCGTAAAATGTTTCAACCTCCTTCAAATATCTTTTTGTTCGTTTATTATTTCATCATCTTTAGTCACTAGTTTAGTCATTTGTTTATTAATATAGTTTCTCTTTTCAAGGTTGCAAAAGTATTTGACTGGCTTGTCATCTTTTTTTGCCAATGTTAAAAATTTGATGATGCTTTGTGACTCTTTGAATCCAAGTTGTTCCTTTTTCTTCCCCTTAAGTTAAGCTATTAATCGTTAAAATGAATCTGATTGTGTGAGAAATTATCTTTGTATTCCCTCAAAGACGCAGTTGCGTCATTTCCGCTTGCAATGGTCAAGGAGCTTTTGATTTTCTTTTATGCATTTATCATACTTCTCATGCGTTTAATCCATACAACATGTATATATTTTTCAATCTTTGTGTTTGTCATTGTTTGTTTTTGTGTTTCAGACCTGGGGGTACGGTACGGTACATTAATGTATTGTATGAGAATCATTGTTACATAAGCTGTGCTTTTTGGAAGAGCTGGGTTACATTCTTGTTTCTGATCATTTCGGCCTACTTTGTTTTAAGTTCTGTATATATGAAACGACTATTCACTGAATCGCCATGGACAGCATGACAATTGCTTCATTAAACTGTCAAGGGCTCGGTGATTTACATAAACGTAGGGATGTATTCCATTATTTAAAACATAAAAAATATTCAATATACTGTTTACAGGATACCCATTTTACTAATAAACTGGAGAAGTATGTAACTGCAGAATGGGGATATAAATGCTTATTTGCCTCGTTTCGTTCAAATTCCAGAGGTGTAGCTATATTGTTTTCGAATAATTTTGAATTCAAAATTACAGATGTACAACAAGATGAAAACGGAAACTTAATAATTGTAACATTTAGTTCATTTGAAAAACAGTTTCTCCTAGTTAATGTGTACGGGCCTAATAAAGATAGTCCGGTATTTTACAATTCACCTAAAGAAACTATAAAGAGTTACAATATTAATAATATTATTGCTGTGGGTGATTGGAACATCACAATGGATCCACATCTAGACTGTTATAATTATGTACAAGATAATAATCCGAAAGCAAGAGAAGAACTCATAAACATGACGGAAGAAATAGGATTGGCAGATATATGGAGGGAAGACAATCCGGACTGTAGGAGATATACCTGGTGAAAACGAACTCCTCTGAAACAAAGCCGACTAGACTTCTTTATTGTCTGATTGTCTTTATATTTATCATGAAAAATCTGACATTGAACCAGGCTATCGGTCTGACCATTCGATGGTTACATTATGCTTGAAATTTGGTAAAAAATGAAAAATTCAAAGGATTCTGGAAATTTAATGTATCTCTATTAAAGGATAAGCAATATGTAGACGAAAGTAATAAGTTAATTCTGGAAGTTATAAAAGAATACGCAGTTGATCAATCAGCGATAGAAGATCAATCAGTATTGTCTGAGTTAATAAAATCTGGACTCAGATTCAAGATTTCCGATAAAAATTTTTTGATTTTCTGTTGATGAAAATTCGAGGGAAATCAATAGCTTACGCCACAATGAAAAAGAAAACAACAACAGAAAAAGAGAACAAGATTTTAAAACACATTAAAAGTCTTGAAAATCTTGAGAATAAAACAGAGATTGAATTAAGAGAATGATTGAAGAAAAAAAACAAGAAACTAAGAGCAATCAGGGAACAAAAAATGGAAGGTGTATTATTAAGATCAAAAGCAAGATGTTTTTTTTTTTTGTTTTTTTTTTTTTAAATCAACTGGCATTATCATGCCGATGCTATCATGCTATTTCACTTATGGCAATGATCATCATCCTATATCATTGTTTGTCCCACTTACGACAATGACCAATTATCCATGAATCATCAATTTTATTCCTTTTTTTTCCCCCCACCCCCAACCGGCATTACTACATCAATGCCACCACATTATTTCACTTATGACAATGGTCACCACCCTATAGTACTGTAGATCTCATCTCGGTGATCAACATCCATCAGTCATGATCGTTTCCTTTATTCCCCCACTGGCATTATCAAACTTGTCAATACACTATCCTACTCCTTTTACAAAAATGGCCATCATCCTACACCACTGTGGATCATACCTACACCTTGACCATGATCATCATCCACCCATCTTTGAACACCTCCCCATTTCCCCCACCAGCATTTTACACCAATGCCACATTATCCCACTTATACAACAATTATCATCATCCTACAGTACTGTTTACTCAAATCATACATGATCATCACCCATCGGTCATCTACCCCTACGCCCCTCCACCCCTCTTTCTCAACCTGCAACATTATACTAATGCCACCTTATTATTCCACTTACCACAATGACCATCATCCTACAGTACTATTGATCTCACCCATGCCAATGAGCATCACCCACAGATCACTGATATTTTCCTTTATCCCCCCAACTTGCACCATTGCACCATCACCACTACATTTTTCCACTTATATAACAATAGTCATCATCCTATGGTACTACTGATCTAAAATGATTACCATTTATCAGTTACTGAAAATACTCCCCATCCCAGTGAACACCTTCATACTGCACTATATATGGAAATGAAGATAGCTGACCAATTGACAAAGGAAGGACAGCAGCCCCCCCAACTGTAAAAGGTAGCCTCCTTGGAATAAATCAGAAGTATTTCCAAGGAGACAAATAGGAGGATGACTTGAGCACTGGACTGTTCTCACTGGACTGTTCTCTCCTTCAACCAGAGGCAGTGTGTGCTTGTCAATAAAGGACAAGGCAGCTGTTAGTCAGGTGGAAAAGAAAGCATAGGCCTACTTTTTTTTCTTCATCTTGTGACTTGTATTCCTAAGACTTCTGCCTTGTGTGTGCTGCAAGAACACTGTGTTTAATCTAGCCATTGTAAAAGATTTCTTTGTTTTCATACGGATATGGAATTGACAAGATTCATACCAGAAAGTGATTAGGTGCTTGCTGAATGGAGGTCTGTATTAGAGAAAATGGCATCTGTGGGAGGCAATGGTGAGCATTTTTCAGTATTTTCGTGTGCTGTGATGGCCCTGTTTTATAATTTTAAGCCCTAAAAAAGGCCCTAAATTTTTTTCTGAAAGTCTGTATGAACCTGTATTTTGGATTTGGAATATTCTTAAGTCAAATTTCGGCGTAAACAGGTCTGTACTTGCCTCTACATATTAACAACCACCAGCAGTTTCAGAGAGGTAGATCATTTTTCACCTTTCAACACTACAGATCTATAGTTTACAAACCCACACATCAGTTCTGGAGATCTGAATGGTGTGCTACCTCTGGGGTGAAGCTGGTGTCTTCTGAGGTGGACAGCATATGCTCGGTGGCCATGGCATGCAACAACAGGTTGGTGATGTCTGTACACAGTGTCTTCAGAAGATGGCGACACAGGTTAGCCTGGTTGGTGTCTGTACACACACACAGTGGAACCTTTCCTTAGCCATCCCAGTAATTTCTTCAGAAGTGGGTCTTGTATGGGAGACAATCCAATCCAACTGGGAAATAAATCTTCCGCAGATGATGGAGGAAAGAATATTCCAGGAAAACAGAATTTACCCTTACAATGCCAATGTGTTTCACTGTTTTGCATGCTGAGACAATTTCCTGAAGAAATAAAATATTCACACTCAAACAATTTACAACACACACACATGCGGCTATATTTTCATACTTATGTACATACATCCACTGTGAAACATGAAATTGAACTTCATGTCATAAATTTACTGAAGCTACAATCTTGTTTTTCATCTAATAGCACTTTATACCAATATTCAACCCTCTGAAAATAAACAGCCCTGTCTCACAGACACATGCACCCCCCCCCCCCCCCCACACACACACACACACACACACACATACACACACACAAGTCACATATCCCTTTTTGGTTTATAACATTCAGCTCCCTTCATACCCCCCCCCCCTCCCTCCACCATCATTCCTCCAAGCAAATTTTCTGAAAATGGGAAAGTTGGTGTGATAATATGTAACTTTATGCAGTCACCAAACGTCTGCATCATGTAATTACATAACTAACATACCCTATCGTTTCTAAAACTGCTTGCTAAAAACAACTATTGTTCAAAGATTTGTAATGTACAGTTTGTTGTTTATCCTCAAAACCCCCTGAAGGAGGCAGAAATTAAATTTTGTCAATAGTTGATTCTTTAAAAACAAATCTTGTCCACCTTTTACAGAATTCCTGGCAACTCATCAAGAAAAGAAGAACTACCTTGAAAGAGCTTCAGGCCCTTCTCAAAGAGATGGACGTTGGTCCACAGGCCAGAAACCTTGTCCTGCAGCTCCCCAAATGCCTTCTTTCGATCTGCGCCTGTACTTGTGCCCGACGTCTGCAGAAAGATAGACTTGGCGACCTCCTGGTATTGCTTTGTGAGAGGCCCTGAAAACCACGATAAACTACCAGTCACTACAGTTTGTTAAAGACTATGTCCTGAAATAAGTAGAAATCGGAACTTAAATGGGTGTTTTACCTGGGAGGTAAATCTAGTAACAGAAAATGATCCAGGGAAAAAAGCCCAAACCCCAACAGAGAGATTTTTCAGTGAGAAGCCTTCCTGCACATGACCCTGGATTACCTTCAATGAATGCCAAAAAGCAATAACATATCAACCAACCAACTTACAGATATGCTAATTTTTAAAAAAAATCTGAAAGAAAAACATGAAGAAAGCCTTGATAAAATGCAAATAATCATGATGTTTGTTACTGTTATGTAAAAAATTTCATATTTTGAAAAAAAATTACAAGAAACAATTATCAACAGAACTCCTTCATGAATAACTTAAAGGACATCAGAATTTTTTCCCCTAAATACATAAAAAAAGGAACACACACGCACACATACATACAGAAGGAAGAAGAAAGCTACATGACAGAAAGAAGAAAGACGACATGGGACAGGGGAAAAAAAAAACTCACCTGTGCAACTGAGCTGCAATGTCCTTCAGCAAGGTAACGGGACAATCCACCAAGGAATCGTGGGACTGCAGCACCTGCTTATATCTCCTTGACATCCATGAAAGCCCCCTCCTGCGCCCGACCCGTTCCTCCTCCCACACCTGCCCCACCCTCATCATCCGAGTCCTCCTCCACCTCCCTCCCCCGAGCTTTCTTCTTGGTGGATTTGGTTTTGACTTCTCGCCCGCCTGTCCCTTCTTTCCTGCTGCCGGCTGCAGATAACAAAGCAAAGAAAAGTGACGCAACAGACACAATAAACACAGGTCAACCATAAGATGCAGCTCTTATGTCATGTATCAAACCTGAGAAAATTCTAAAGAAGACACTGCTTACTGACAGATTAGGAATGGAAGGGGAAAAAACAATGCATTGCATTATGGAGGCAAAATACTTCACAATCTATCTGCAGTACAATAAATACCCATTACCCATGTGTACCATATTTTGCTGAACTCAAACAGAACAGAACTGAAAATAATTTGCAATAATTTCAAGTTTGGTTCATCTTTAACATGCTCTGGAAACAAAGGTAAAGGTTATAATATCCAGGTCCCTGAAAAGGCTAAAAACCAAAACAGTAAGTCAATATTTTGCAGACCTGACCTGCCACTGTACAATACAGCAATAAACAGTTCAAAGTTTTTAGTACAATGCTGATATTTAAAAAGCAGGCAACACAGAATTCAAATAAAAGGCAAAATGACAGAAGCAAGATGACCTGAATTAGAACACACACACACACACACACACACACACACACACACACACACACTACTACTATACCTGATGCTTTCTTTCTTCGCTGCTGCTCCTTCCTGTCCTCTTTGCTGGCATCCTCAAGTCCAGCCATCTTGGCCGCTGATGCTTTGTCCCCATCTCCTTTCAGCAAAGCAGGGTTTTCCTGAATATCCTGTGCAGGTCACACCCAGAGTCACTGAACATTTCACACAGCTTGCTCATAGCACTGGAAGTATATCGGCTGAACATTCAGTCTTTGGTCCAACTGGGTAAATGTGATTTTTTTCCCTTCTTAAATGGAATTTTTTGTTTGTATTTTTCACCAATATTTGCCATCAAAATTCTACTGTAGATATGGGGGACAGTTCTTTTTTTTTCTTTTTCAACCAAGAAAACTATAAAACTTACAAGTCTGTAAAAGGATAATGGCAATCTGAAAAAAACCCCAAAAAACCCAGCTTCATGAGGACGTATGTAACACACACATACACACAGGTAATATATTTGTTTGGTCCCAATCTTCCCATCTAAGCCCGTGGCAAACCAGTTTCAGAAGATGTTAAATTTGCCACAACAGGTAATACTGAATGTGATTTTGCAGAAGCAGAAATAAGCATATACTTTTCAAGAAAGATTATTCTACGTTTCTGTGCTTACAATTCCTTCATATAATTTCGACTCAAAAACATCTTATCCTGAGCATTTTCTTTTTGTTTTTTTTTTCACTTGATTTCACCATGCCCATCTCACGAAATATTAATACAGAATACCCTAACAAGAGAAAACCAAAATCATCTGAAAACAGTTAACGCCAAATGAATGAAAATGTAGAGCAGATGAAATCGAGAAAAGTCTCAATCAGTTGTCTTCATGCCTAAGTTACCCACCTTTTCTGCTTTCTGTTTGATGAGGTCAGTGAACAGTTTGCCACTGTTGGTGACCAGCTTCTGGCTGGCCACAGTCGTGTCCCCACAGACAAATGCCCCTTGGTGGTCTTTTAGAATTTGTGACAGAAGTTCACCAATGTCTTTTCGACTGAGGGATGAAGGCAACATTGTCTGGACAAAACACCATTGTTACAGTGTACTGATAATCCTAAATATGTCGGTCTAGATCTCTCCTATATAACATTTACGCAAACAAATAATGTTATATAACCATTAAAACACAATCAACACTAAGACAGAAAGGGACATACACTTTCCTCATATTGATATGAACTGTGTTTAAAACGCAGTCTGTCTTTGTGATGTTTACACCGACACAGATGCATATAAATGTAATTCAGAGATTTAGATTTACACAAACACAAGGCAAAGCATGCCGGCGGGTACAAGCTTACGCACTACTGCTGAAGACACAAAAAAATGATTTTTTTTACACAGAGAAGCAACGCAATAACATGCAATTTAAGGCACAGACATACATCAACACATAAACAAACACTTTTTGTTGGCTGACAAAATATTTTCTTCTAATTGTAAATTGTAAAACACATAGCAACACACAAATCAAGAAATGTCAGACAAACATGTCAAAATGTCCAAGGCACATTTATGTTGATAGCAACTTATTGACACTGAAATTTAAAATGCAAACACAGAAAGATGGATTTAGATTTAGACAAACACTCAATCTGCAGTCATTACCAGTGTAGAAAAAAAACGTTCAGTAACTTTTATTGGAGACAGGCAACATAAAACATATTAGCTGAAATTCAATGTACACATACTCACTCTCTCAAGTACATTCAAAAGTAGACGAATGGGGGAGGGGTGAAGGAGGGAGGGTAGAAGTGTGGTAGGGTAGAAGTGTGGGAGTGAACAGTGTGAGTAGAGGCAGGGGGGGAATTTCTTTTCAAAAAAATCTAAAATGACAAATGTGAAAAGATGTTCACATGAAAGATGAGAAGCACCCATACTTGCTCACCACACAGCATTTCTCTCGTCGGTAAAAAGTCACCTAACAGCAGTACATGGCCTCAGAACAGACTTGCCTGCCACAGGGGTATCTCACCCTTCACGTCCACCCAGGTGTCGTTGGTGAGGGCATCCTCCACACTGGCCGACACCTGGTCTTGGAGGGCAGGACCCACACAGCAGGAGCCCAGCATCAACAAACGCTCCCCTTCAGACGCTTCTTGATGGTGTTTCTTCACATCGCTCAGACCCAGGCGTGTCAAGGCATCATATTCTGCACAGACATGGAGCATATCTTTGTCTCCTATTTAAGTACAGTTGTTTACAATGGTGGCGTTTCATTTCTAGGATCTGAACAGTTTCGAATCTCTGGAAATACACGACACTAACATGTACAAATGTAAAATATCAAGAGAATGAAATAAGCATTTTCAGTTTTCTGAATACATTCATTGCATACATATCAGTGTGTGTGTGTGTCAGTGCATGAATGTGTGTGTGTGTGCACGCATTTGCATGTGCGTATGTGTGCACATGTACACAGGTGCATGCAGGCACAGACACATGATTTCATTTGTTTATGTTATAGTAATATGGTACAAGTGCAAATTTTCATGGCAGAGGATACATATTTACCTAATTTATGGTTGTAACTCTTGCACAATATAAAAAAAAATCATAAAGTCATAGACATACCTGTGGGCAACTAAATTCACTTTCAAGCATACCATTCAGCTGTAAAATCAAGGGTAACTTTAAGTTACACATAATACAAAAAACCAATATGAAAGAAAGAAAACCCTGACACAACCACCAAAAATCCTGAAAATATCAACCATGACATGTTCATCCTGAAAACATCAACATGCAATATATTCATATGCTCTCACCTAAATACCCATTCTGAGCATAAAAACTGTCCAGCCATTGGTTTTGAGCTCGGGTGTAGATTTCTGGATAGAAGACTGTTTTATCCTGCCGGCCCCCAGACACGCTGCCTACAAGTCGGCCTTGCTTCAGCAGTTCGTCAAGTAACGCTGCACACAGACACCTTTTAAATACGCTGTGTTGTATTTGTTTGGCAGCATGTTTCAGGACAATAGAAATCACACACTGATATTTGAAATTTCTTTGCAATATTCAGTTTTCATACAACATATTCCTTTGAGATTACAACTTTTCTTACAGGCGAGGAAGTATGCGCAGCTTTCCATCTTGAGATGTGTGTATGTGTGTATGTGTGTGTGTGTGTGTGTGTGTGTGTGTGTGTGTGTGTGTAGTGTGTGTGTGTGTGTGTGTGTGCATGCGTGTGTGTGTGTGTGTGCATGCGTGTGTGTGTGTGTGTGTATGCGTGTGCGTGCGCGCGCGCGCGCGCGCGTGCTTGTGTGACACTGACAGCATGTTTGTTCCAGTACAACTCTTTTTAAACTGACATGCCACAGCTCGTGCGTGCGTGCGTGTGTGTGCTTATATGTGTGTGAGTGTGTGTGTGTGTGTGTGTGTGTGTGTGTGTGTGTGTGTGTGTGTGTGTATAGTGTGTGTGAGTGTGTGTGTGTGTGTGTGTGTGTGTGTGTGTGTGTGTGTGTGTGTGTGTTTTTGTGTATGTGTCCATATGTGGGTGTAAATGTATGTGGACACTTTGTATGTAATCATCAGCCCACAAATACACAGACCTACATTTCACTGTACACACATATAAGCATGTTGTGCGATGATTTATTACCTTTATGAGAATGTAAGCATGTGTGTGACACTGACAGCATGTTTGTTCCAGTACAACTCTTTTTAAACTGACATGCCACAGCTCATGCATAAACGCAACTAATCGAAATACCAGAGTCCAGTAAGCAATACTCACAATGAAATAATCTGTCCTGACACCCAGTCTTCACACGGATGCCACCCACTGCAGTAGGCCTGAGAACAAAATCAACAGTCCAACAGCTTTTGTCTTTCCCGCTCATTGGAACACTGTCACATGTACACACCATGGGCGCGCACTTTTGTACCTCAGGACTGATTAAAACCATTTCCTCACTCCCTACAAAAAAAATTGTTAGGAATTCGCTAACAATGTTCTCCACCTCCCCCAAACCGCCACACAACAGTAAGCTTAATAACCGACCACTGCTAATAATATGTTGCTTAAGAAAAGTGCAAACACTTACAAAAAGCAAGACCGGTTTATGTCACACATCAGATTTTGACAGGGCTTGCTGATACGAAACTTTAGATTTTTTTTTCCATCTTTCTCCTCTGGTTGATGAACAGTTGCCATGAGACAGCTACCATCAACATTGCTGCTAACCCTTCCATGACAACAGCTTCCTCTCTCTCTAAGATGGTACATGCATGTGTACTTTCATGTGCATTAGCGCGCATTTCACTGCATTAAAGTTGCCTGAAAAAAACTGTCCACACAAACAACAATCACATGTACATGCCCATGCACACAAGTACCAGCACACAATCACCCAGAAGAGAAAAAAATTGGAAAGGAACGGCCAGGGGAGAGGAGGATGGAGGGATGGAGAGAGAGAGAAGAGAAGAGATAGAGAGAGAGAGAGAGGGAGAGGGACAGTGAGAGAGAAACAGACAAACAGAAGACAGACAGAGTGACAGAGGGACAGAGAGTGACAGATGTGGACGATAAAACACACATACACCGTCAGCGCACTGAAAGCCCCACGAATTTTCGCCTTCATCCTGAGGACAAAACTGTCGGTGAATATCACGTCCTTGTCCTGACTGTCCACGTGACCTCGGATGGCCCTGCCCATGTTGTCCTCCACTACCTCTCGCACAAACTCAGGCGGCAAGTCATACGACTTGGCCAGCTCGGCGACGGTCACATGACCTTGCTCTTGCAGCAGATCATTGATCTCATCAGCCAATTTGTCACGGTATGAACTGCACATGAAACAGAGAGAGAGAGAGAGAGAGAGAGAGAGAGAGAGAGGGGTGGTTGGGGTAAGGGTTGCAGCCAAATACCATCCATTAAAAGCAAAATGAAATGAAAGATCATTTCACATACCCCTAAGACATTGACACATCAGCATAAACATGTTACTCACATGGCTAGAAATTCCCAGGTACTTTTAGTATCTGGAAAAACAACTTACAAGTTTCATTTTGTTGGAATACAACTGAATCAGGTATCATTAGCCTTCTAAAGCTTTGCTAGATGTTTCGTTCTTACTTCAAAAGTTTAGACACCTATTCATGGTGACATTTGGACATTGGCTGCCAGTCACAATGCTAATGTTGTGAACCTGGAACAGGTGCTTACTGGCAGGGGAATGGGGTCAATTTTTCATTGTAAGTCCAGCTATGTTCAGTATTATCAAGCTGAAACAAACAAAGGCATCTTAAAAGTACAGTTACAGTGTCACATGATCTGCTTGTTGTGGGGGTTGAAGTCATTCCTTTAACTGTAATATTCAAATGGCTCATGTAGATGAGTATTCAGGGCAAGAACAGACTGCTCAGAGCAAGTCAGAGAAAGGTGAAAAATGGGGGAGGATGGTAGAAGAGAGGGGGGGGGGGAAGGGAGAGAGAGAGAGACAGAGTGAAATTGAGACACAGGGAGAAGAGGAGGAGGAGGAGGAGGAGGAGGAGAGAGAGAGAGGGGGGGGGGGGGGGGGGAGGGGGAGAGAGAGAGAGAGAGAGTAAAGTCTGAGAGAGAGAGAGAGAGAGAGAGAGAGAGAGAGAGAGACAGACAGACAGACAGACAGACAGACAGAGAGAGAGAAAAAAAAAAAAAAAACAGGTGCAGTCAATGAGATAAGAGACCACATCACCCACGTACAAAATACATACACACACATACTTGGCAGGAGGAAAAAAAAGAGAGCGATAAGACATGGGTGGATAGACTGGCAGGATAGATAGGCAGGAACAGTCATAAACTGGAATGACACACTGGAGAGTGCAGACCCTGCCATGGTCAACCACAAATCGTCTGCACACAAATGTAGACACCAGAGACCAGTGGACTATGGGATATCACGCCACTTCAAAATGAGGTGAAGCATTTTGCATTAGAAGTTACATCATATTTGTATGAATGATGTTACATTTTTCATACAGGCCGATGAAAATGTATACCCATGAGAGCAGTCAAACGCGTGTGCTTTGGGCTTAGCCTACTGCTATTTTGCTGACATGCAATGCTGCTACGCATTGTGATGAAGTGCTTCGCCAAAAAACAAACCTTGAAAAGAAAAACAATGACAAAAACCAAACCAAACCAAACCAAACCAAAAACCTCTTCAAGGACTTGGCAGCAGTTCAGATGCAACAGAGATAATGCAGATCTCTAGACTGTAGACTTCTTTCATAAAAAAATTACCAGGTTCAGCAGCAAAACAGTTTCATGTTTTGTTTCTTTTTTAATCACTTAATCAAATCTGGACATCAAAAGGAGAGAAAGCTGCTTTGATATCAAACTGGAATTGAAGTGCCTAGTTAACTCTTTCATGCCTACTTTTCTATGAACGATTACTTCCTCTTGTTCCTAGATTCTTATAATACGAGCATTCCCTTCATTCCTGGATTTAGAAAAAAAAAAAAAAAAAAAAAGTGTAAAATGAGAACTGCCATGTATGCAGTATGCAGTATCAAACCAGCCAGAAGAGAGAGGTGACCGCTCTCCCATGCTGTAGGGACCGTCTGGTATTCATTCCATTCAATAAGGCTGCCGCGCGAGCAACCCGGTCATGACGTGTACCGATGATGCAACTCACATGCAGTTCAAAGTGTTTACCACGAGAAACCGATTTTCCAGGCTGCAGGAAGGAAAGGAGGGATTTTGTGCTGCCCGGTTTTCCGGGCTGCACGAAGGAAGGGTAGGATTTCTGCAAACCGGAAAAAACCGGTTGTAGGGATGAAAGAGTTAAGTTCCATTCACTGTTGCCTCAGTCAGGGAAATATGTTTCCATATACATCTGTTGGCTTGTCTGTCCATGTACAGGTTCACCCATAAACTACTGAACTGATTTACACAAAACTTGGTGGAAAATATGAAGTGTGGCCTGTGAACAAAACCCATTAAATTCTAACTGTCAAATTGCCGTGATGATTGGGATCTATTTGACCTCAGGGGAAGTCTGTACCCTCCATAAGTTGTAGTTTTGTCGTCAACTCATGAGAAATTTGAATGGAGACTGCTCTTCTGCACAATCATGCAGTTTTGAGAAAAAATATACTGTACTACTACATGATAAGAGTATGCTTTTATGGACAAACAAACAAACAAAAAATGCCACTCTTACCTGTGCCTGTGAAACTGAATGAGCCAGAAAAAATGTACATGCAAAAATGCAAATAAACAACAAGAAAAAAAGAGAAAAGAAATAATACACAATACAAAAGAGACTAAATTAATTTTCAGCAAGCAAGTCTTCTTGTGATGTCATGAAAACGCCACACTTTGTGGATGGCTGATCACTATTCATGTATGATTTCTTTCAATGTAAAACTAGGATGTCATTTCTTTCATCAGTTCAATGGAATCTCGCTTTACCTGTCAATAAGCTGTCCGAGAATTAAAGTGAGGCTGAAGTCATGTTTGACCAGTTCGTTGACCTTGGCCTCCACATGGCTGAGATCAACATTGAGGGCTTGCTGCAGATCCACCAAATTAATTCTCCCTGTGGCACATGCATCAGGTTCATGTCAATGCAGGTATTTAACTGTGGACATGGTCAGCAAAATGTAGTAAAGACAAACATAAACAAGAGCATGCAACGATACATACACCAGCACATATTCTCTCACATGTATTTGCTTACTCTCCCCCTGTTACCATCTCCTTCCTCACAGTCACACAAACATTTGCTAGTGAAATCAACATTTAGCCCTTTACATAAGATAATCATTGAAAGAAAACAGCTAAAACAAATAAATCAACTTCTTTCTGTCAAAAGATTATCTTCTGTGAAATAGTCCATGCTCTCATGCAAAACACCCAGGCATAAAGTGATACACCAGATGCATCATACTACTTGCACTCTTCATCCCTTTGTGTCCTCCTTAATATACATCTAGACATATTCTCTCTCTCCCCCCCCCCCCCCCCCCCCCCCCCCCCCCCCCCCACACCCCCCACCCCCCCCCCACACTTGCTGACTGACCTCCACGCACTGCCAGTTCATCTCTGATCTCCCTTGGCCAGGTGTTGTGGTGTAAGGTATTCCTTGCCATCAGAAGTATACAGAACCTCAATCAGCTTGAGTTCCACAAGCTTGTTCACAAGCTCTACCACATTGCGTTCCGATAACCTGAGTAACCAACCAACACACACAGAACCTGGAGATGAATTTGAAGACAGTGAGAGAAAGAAGAAGGGAGGGAGGGAGAAGAAAGAGGACAGATAGACAGAAAGAAAGATAGCCCAACACACAGACAGACAGACAGACAGAATGGATTGCATAGGTTCTCTACTTCAGACCACTTGCTGACAAAATGGCAGACAACTATGAATTGTGTTTTCTCGTTTCCTTGTATTTAATGCTTTACAAAAATGTCAATTGTTACTAATGACTTGGTAGCTTTTCCTGGGGCAGATAAAAAATAAAGAACTTTTTCTTTACAGGACATTCATATCTCCACTTATAATTTGTGGGGTAGTATAACCCCAAAACTGGCCATTGCTGGATGTTTGTTGTCTTGGAGATTAAAACATTTTCATCTTTTAGACTTACCAGCTGACTCTATTTTGGTTGCTACACAGTTTTGAAAAGTCAGATTGATGTTTTGTTTCTCTAGCCAAGCAAATTCCTTTAGCCAAGATGTTCTGAAGGATATCTCATACCATTTTCTTTCTTATTCTCTTCTTCTTTTTTTTTTTCTATTTTTTTTTCATGATAAATGGTATTTGGTGACTGTATCACTGCCTGATGGCAATTGCTTCTTGTTTCATGGAAATGAACACACTTGCTGTACCATTCCTGCCCCTCCCCCTTTTCCATCTTTTTTTCCTTTGTCAGAGTGAATTCTGTTGACATTCAGAATATTATTCAAAACCTATGATGCACACAGAAAAAAAAAGTTTTGTAACATTGCTGATTGTTGTACTTTACTGTGAAGAGTAACTTTCATTCAAATAAATGTTGCCAAATTTGGTTGCGTTTCCTGTTCTTGCATCAGACTGTTGTGTGTATTACCCTCCATCTGATATTTCAAAAACATGTGTGGCAATTCCACTGCAGGTATGATGAGTAAATAACTGAATGGTGTGCACTGAAAGAAAAGTGAAAAGAAAAAAAAGTAAATAAACAGAAGTTTTCTTTAAAAAAAAAAAATCAAACAACTATGTATTCGCAAGTTATTTCAAAACCCCCAAACGGCCAGAAAAAATTAAATGGAAAGAAATGACTGTTTACTTTGTGCTGCCTATTTCTAGTTTCTTTTGACGGCCTAACCATCACTAGCATAAAAAAAAGAGTTCCTACTGGCCTGTCAAGAGAAGTGAACATTGAGAATGCCAAAAGGAATATGTCTTTCAATGCCACTGCTTGAGAAGCATGATTTTATGTTTCTTTCTGTCAGGCATAGTCCTTCAATACCAATCCCTCATTCAATCACCAACGCTCGGCATATATTTCAACAATCTTATGCAATAAATAATGCTGTCACACTGGGTTATACACGAATGAAGCTTTTTCAGTAGACTGTCATTTTAATCCAGATTACCTACTTCAAAACTGCCTTTAAAATACATTATTGATATTCATGATGCCCGGGTAGGAGTTTGTTTCTAATAACGAAGAAGTTTGAGGGGGAAAAAAATCAAAGTTTGTCAAGTTTACACGTCAGCATCAATACAAATAAAATGTACGTCAAAACAGCTGTCTCCAAGCCAATGACCTAGTGACAAGATAGAGTTGGCTCGTGCTTTAGTCTACAAAAAACCGACTATATACGAACAACAACTCTATGCACAAGTAAACTGGTAGCCTGGACATACTTCTGCTTTGCACTCGTAAGCTGCACTCGTTGAAATTCTGCTGCCAGGCGTCGCACCTCGTCCAACGTAGCCATATTGCCATGCGGTTAAAGGGGATTAACTCGCAAAAAGTAGCAGCTTATTTCAGTGACAGAGTTACCGTTTGTACCGCTGATGCCCCGGCGCTCTGGCATGGGGTTCTCAGCAGTGAAATGATGAGACCCTGGCGCTCAGATATGGGGTTCTAAGCAATAAACAATCCACTAGTAGAGCACCCAAGACAGCACAGACGTCTGTGGAGGTCGAAGGGATCGTAATTTTTTTTTCTCTCTACAGTAATGTAGTAGATGTAGACAAAGTTGTTACTTCCTATCCTATGTATCAACTTTCATATTTCTACAAAGAACATTTATTCACTAACATGTAATATGTAATTCATAGATAGTTACCAATTCGTAAATAATACTTTCAATTGCGTTCATGTTCATCAGAAACCTTGTAGTAATCTTGCAGATCGGATCCGCATTGAATTTCATGAGTTTGAGCCTCATTCTAGTTGCACACTCAGTGACCATTTGCAAATTCAGGTTTAGCACGTTGGACGAGCTGGTTCTGCGTAGGCCTTTAGCAGGCTGCCGACAACCAGTCTACAAATCAAAGGACATGGATGAACACATATATTCATCGGTATGGTCGATGAAATGGAAAAAAAAAAAAAGTGCCCTGAGAGGAAAGAGCATCACCATCATCACTACCACCACCACCTCCACCACCACCAACAACGACCCACCTGCCCCCAAGAAAAAGCAAAGCAAAGCAAAAAAAACAAAACAAAACAAAACAAAACCAACCAACCAACACACACACACACACACACACACACACACACACACACACACACACACACACACACACACACACACACACACACCACAAACAAACAACAACAACAGCAGCAGCAACAACACAAACCACAAACAAAAACAAACAAAAACAAAACAAAAACTTAGCTTTTCGCGGGAGAATTAACAGGTCACTTACATGGTGGATTGCAGCGGCACTTTAGGAGTGGACGGCACTATCATCCTGCGATTTGGAGACTGGATGTATGAACCTCATAAACCCTCCATGGGATTACCGCAAAGTTCTCTCCCCTCTTTTACACAATGTTTACTCTAAAGGCCTTGCAGACCTCAATAAAAAACGGAATTGCTCGAGTGTTGACACTAGCATATAATTCTGATCTATAAAACATCAAAGAATGTTCAAGACAGAATGAAAGCAGTCCAGCAGCAACTGAACAACACTGCTCAGTTGTGTCGAGAAACTGGTCGTCTATCAACCTACAAAATGCCCAGACATTGGTCTGCACTCTCAACAACAAGACATCAGGACACCTTCACCAGTTTCCTTTGATGGAATACACAATTAATCGACTGACAACCTAAGCTGTTTTGGTTTAGGCTTTGACAGAATGCCGAGCTTTCGAAAACATGTTGAGAATATATTGTTCTCAAGTGCAAAACGGACCTGTCTACCATGAAAGCGATGACAGCTAAAGTCACAGTTTGACTGCATATGGATTAGGGTTTTTTACTACACTGTCCAAGAGCAATGTTCTCAAATCAGAAAGAATTAAAAATGAAGCAATGAGACTGATCTTGGGAACGACGACGAAAAACACATCAATTGCAACAATGCGTTAGACCTACCTGCTTGACCTTCCTTCAATGCAAGTCAAGCACGAGGTGGAACAGGTGAAGGCACATTCTGGAGCACTTTTATTATTCCCCTCTGTAGAAAAAAACAGAGTCTTCAGCTGATTTCAATAACTGTGTCACATGTAAAACTACTCACTTGTGAACACACACAGCAACCCCTCCTTTAATCTATGCGTGCCAGGAGTGTAAAGCGCCGTGTAATCCGGGAATGTTGCTTCTATGGCATTTTGTTTACGTGACCAAATTTCGGAGAATGGAAAGATCTTGAACTTTTCACGAAAGGATTTCCGTGGTATATCTTTTAGTTTGTTGGCAGGTCCCTGAATATTCAATACAGGAGGTTCGTGATTTAAGGAGTCATTTGCTAACGTCCTCATCTTACGTTTTATTTGTGACTGACACAGTCTCTTCTACAGACACAATCCTCTTGCCTGACGTTTGTTTCTGACTGATCTGTTGTTATATCACTAGTGACTGTGTTTTGTGTTAGCTCATTATCTAATGTGTCATCACCACTTACGCTGGTTGTTTGTGTGAAAGATGTCACCCTGTTATCGTGTGTTACATTGTTTACTGCATCACGAGTATCACCTGGTGGGGGTAACAAAGTGGATTCCTCATCGTTTACTGCATCACTACCTTCGCTTGGTGGAGGTAAAAGAGGGGAATCCTCACTGCTTACTGCGTCACTAACATCACCTGGTGGAGGTACCAAAGTGGAGTCCTTCCTGCAGGCTGCCTGGGCGTGGGGTCAGCCGGACCTTCAGCTCTTTTCCTGCCGTGGCACCAGCTGCTGGGAGGTCGTGTCAAAAACGAAGGCCCGTCCTTCAACGACCAGCGTGTCGAATCGGAAGAAGGCGCGTTTCTGTTCCGCAAGAGACGTAGAGGGAAACGTCTCTGGTTCCGCCTTTGCTGTCTTGAGGAACGGCACCAGCAGACGACGCCTCTCTCTCACTCGTGGGGTGAAATGCTCGTTTACAAAACACCTTTGATTTCTTTTCCCTCAGAATTTTGCGGTAGACCAGAATGCGTTCTTTGTCTTTAAACTTATTGAAGCAGATAATGATGGGACGGGGTGACTTGCCTCCTCCTCTCTCATCTCTTCTCTCAGCACAGTCTTCACTGCCTCCTCGCAGTCTGACCACAGTTCCGTTTTTCCTTGGGCAGCAGGAATCCCATGAAAGATCAAGTTGTTACGGCGGCTCCTCCCCTCCAGATCGTCCACTTTGCTTTCCAGCCTTTCAACTTTCTCTTTCAAGTCCTTGTTTTCTTTCTTCATTTCTCTATTTCAGTTCGAAATGTTGTCTATGTACTTTTTAGCGTCGTTGACTGAAGACCTTCGATCCTCTCCTTCATTCTCTTGTCCATCGCCGTCAACATTTTGACTACGTCGGAAATCGTGGCCTCAGACTCACTTCCACGGGCCCCAGGAGAGTTGGGAAGCTGCTGGTTGCTGGAAGACAGGGCTGCCTGCCTCAGCCTCTTGTCAGATGGACCTGGATGGGGCTCCACGTCCCCACACTGGAGCAAGAACGACACCAGAAAACACGAGCACCACAGCCACTTTCCATCTTACTCGTATCACTCGCGCTGAAACATAGCTTTTGTGTGTGTGGTGTGTGTGTGTGTGTGTGTGTGTGTGTGTGTGCGTGTGCGTGCGTGCGTGCGTGCGTGCATGTGCGTGTGTATGTGTGTGTGTGTGTGTGTGTGTGTGTGTGTGTGTGTGTGTGTGTGTGTGTGTGTGTGCGCGCGCGCGCGTACGTGCGTGTGTGCCGCTAAATGTATTAATTATCAGTGCCACCATGTTTATCATCATTATCGTTGCTAGTATTGTCATTTTCATCTGTTGTTGCAGAACAGTGCACGACAACACAGATGTTCAAGGTCCGGAAGAACTTTTCCTGTACCAAAGCCCCAGGATGAAACGAACACCTCGGACACCCGGGAAACAGCCGCCGCTAACGCCTGGCCCCTTGTGCCACAGACCGTGGCCTGTTCCAACCCTCAGTCACACCAAAGTTGGTCGAACGACCTCTGCAAAGAAAACTGTGAATGTACCAGAAGCAGGCACTGGACGGAAAGCAGAGTGGCCGATGCAGCATAATGGGAGCAGCAACCTTCTGACGACGTCTTCATCACATGGCAGCGACCGACCGCTTTGTTCTGCTCAGGGTAGCATCAGCATTGATCCAGGAAGTCATTCCTCTGGGAGAGAAAGATCTTGCGTTGATGATCCTCCAGCCATTGCGGGACCATACAGCACCAAGGGAAGTTACTCTGGTGGGCCTCAAAGACTGCTGCCACCGATTGAAGAGATTTTCCAATCCATAAGAGAGCGTCACAGCTTTCTGGAACGTACATCACCCGATTGCCCTAGCAGTAAACTCAAGAGAAAGGAAAGTGGCCGTGATGATGAGTGTCAAGAAAACGTGAGCGTGCAGCTGAAACCTCAAAGACACGTTTGTAAAAACATCCATGACTTTAGTAAATGTGCACAGCTCGATGGCATGGAAGCCTCCACAAGTCGTAGTGGACATCAGAATATGCCTTCAACATCCATCGAACACGAAAATAAATCAAAAGTATCACGCCCAAGGCAGGGACATGCAGTTTGTTAGTGAACCTGACAGAGAGCACCCTGAGACATACCAACACAACATGCACACTGTCAGAGACGACGACGAATCAAAGCCGCACATTTGTCCACTTTGCAATAAATCCTTTACGACAAAAGTTAGGTGGAAAAGGCATTACATGTGGCACACTCAATTACCAACTAAATATGCGTGTAACTTCGAGCGCTGCGGCCAACAGTTTGCGAGCAAGGGTACCAGGAGAATCCATGAACGCCAGATGCACGGAATGCATGGAGGAACGAAGGTTTACTGTTGTAAACACTGCAGTAGAAGATTTAATGACAGGGCCAACTGTTATCGTCACGAGATGCTTCACTATGGCGAGAGAGAGCATATCTCTTGCATAACTGTGAATAGTGCGGGAAATCGTTCACTCGGAAGGAATATATGAGACATTTAGAATCAAACAATCATAAGCCTGCTTAGTCTTTAGTTAGCGCGCATGGTTAACGGTCTATGAGAATCTATAAATACTGATGAAAATCACACACACATACATCGTGGACAATACATCTGTGAAGATGGATCTGGGAAGACTGATTAAAGTTACAAGACAATAGGCCTACACTTGTAATGATTGATAAACATCAAACAGTACATCTGTAAAGATTGATACAAATCAAACACACCATATCTGAGAAAACTGATGAAAGTTAAACACTATAAACCCCAAGAGACTGGTAACAGTCAAATACAATACACCTGTGAGGATTGATAAAAATTAAACATATTGCATCTATGGGAGACAATACATGTGTGCAGACTCAATAAAATTATAGATTTCATCTACGAAAACCTCAATTACTGGAACAAATCACGTGCACACAGGAACGACTCACTGGTCACACACACGCACAAAAGAAATGTTGGGGGAAAAAAAACTTTTGAAAGGTTCTCGAGAAAAAAAAAAAAAAGAAAATCATCTGGAAAGTTCTTGAGAATCAACAGCTGAAACTCCATAAGAGAGTCTTTATTAAGTAACTGTACTCAGCTGAGGCTACATATTAAGTGGTTCTGAGAAAATGCTTCATAGATATGATTATTTACATAAATCATTTTAACCTTTTCAATAGCTCAGATATGTTTACATAAATCATTTTAACCTTTCAATCGCTCTGATATTTTCTGAATCATGTACAATTTTATACAATTGCGATTTTTTTTTTTAATACAGTAGCGATTTTAACAAGAGAATAAAACCAATATACTTGTATACTTTTATGTGACTTATTTTACAATGTGACTGTGTGATATTTCACTTTCAGGGTCAACTTTACTCTGTATATCATCACACGTAAGAAACTCTGGCCGACAACATTAACACAGTACAGAACGAAAACGTAGAACGAAAACTCTCTCTCTTAACATATCTCTCTCTCTCTCTCTCTCTCTCTCTCTCTCTCTCTCTCTCTCTCTCTCTCTCTCTCTCTCTCAAAACATCTGTGTACCTACCTACCTACCTTCCCACGTATCTACCTACCTGTCTGTCTGTCTATCTGTTAAAAACTCCACACCTGTTTTTTTTGCCGTCACTTAATTTAAAGAATCTGCAATGAGACACAAACAAGAACGCAATAGCACTGAATATGAAAATGATTTTAAACATCTAAAATTCCATAACGAAGAGGCCATGAAAAAGTTTGCAAGCAGTGTCTAATCAATCACACACACACACACACACACACACACACACACACACACACACACACACACATGCGCGCATGCACACATACATACACTTGCGCGCACATGCACAAGCATGCACAAGCGCACGTGTGTGTGTGTGTGTGTGTGTGTGTGTGTGTGTGTGTGTGCACGCGCGCGCGCGTGCATTTATGGATATATGAGTCATGCATGTATATATACATAATTTCACAGAGGTTTTGTACTCTCTCTCTCTCTGTATGTCTGCCTGTGTCTGTCTGTCTGTCTCTCTCTCGGTAATTCGGTGGGAAAGATCTAATTTTTAAAAAGTTTGAAAACGAAAACTCCACCCCATCCCTCCCCTCCCTTTCTTTCCCTCCTCTTATCTTTCGTAAATCTCTCTCCCCCTCCCACCCCCCCCCCCCCCGTCCCCCCCCCCCCCCTCCCCACCGACGCCCTCTTCCTCTCTGCACAGTCCTACTCCTCCCACCCCCTCCCCCCCCCCCTTCCCAGTCTTTTCCCTCTCCTCTGCTGTAAGAAAGCTTTGTAATATTGCACAATGTCTTGTGACATCATCGAACTGTGAACATTGTGACATCATCGAACTGTGAACATTGTGACACCATCGAACTGTGAACATTGTGACATCGTCGAACTGTGAGCATTGTGACATCATCGAACTGTGAGCATTGTGACATCATCGAACTGTGAGCATTGTGACATCATCGAAGTGTGAGCATCATCCGTACGGGAAGGTTGCGTGTGTCATGCAGCGGCAATTCACAGAGTTCAGTTTGAAGAACAGTTATGTAAGAAACCCTTGGCAACTATAGTTCTTTCTTTCTTTCTTTCTGCGTACGCAGGCTGATACTCTTGCGGACACTCCCTGTATAGATAGACAGGCAAGTATTAATCCCATCTACCCAACAAAGGGAGTGGAGTTTTGTGTGTATGGCCGTTTTTTTTTTTTTTTGTTTTATCCCTCCATTAAGGCAGCCATACTTAACTTCGGGGACGGTGCATGCTATGTATAACGTGTCATCCATACCAACGGCCAAAACCGGCCTTCTCTTCCGAAAGTTGATGATGGGATTTTACGTGTGTGCAAGATGTTACGCGTGCGTTCACATACGGAACCTCGGTTTATAGTCTCATTCGGAGGACTGTATGGGAAATGGAGTCAGAACCAATGTTAACTCCAAGGAAAAATTCCCCTGTACCGAAACGGCAGGGCGGAGATTCGAACCCGCAACCCCAGGATCACCAGGATTACGAGTCTGGCGATCTACCGCTGGGCTATTCCGCCCCCCCCCCCCCCCCCCCCCCCCCACCCCCCCCCCCTTTGGCAGTGACTTGTTGCTGACCCAAATGATTTAATTGTTTATCTTCCTCTTCTCATTGCACTCTAATTTGTTTCTAAGTCATAACGCTTCGGAATAACATGTTACATGAGATGAAAATGAGAAGAAAGTCTAGGAGGAGCTTGACAACAGGTCCTTAGAGAAGAACCCCCACCCCCACCCCCCCCCCCCCCGACAAGTGTTTCAGCCCTGGATTCCTTTCACCCAGGGAGCCCGGCTGCATCCAGATCATCATCATGACTCCTAGATGCCTTTCTGCTGTCAGATTTTTTCTTGGCGCTGCCAGACCTACACACTTCTAGATTGGTGAGCGTATGAAAGAAATTTACAACACACACACACACACACACACACACACACACACACACACACACACACACACACACACACACACACACACAAAGACTGATATCTTACCCACTTTGGTGAGGGGCGCATGCTGTGTGTTTGGAAATTTGAGCCTCGTGAAGTACACTTTTATCCTCATCGATTAAATCCAGCTGGAACTATTACCGGCTGCCTCAGTCACTGTCTTCAGAGTCCCGATCCTCCTCTTGCCAGAAACCAACAGGTGTTTCATTAGAGTACAAGCTGGCGAGCCTACAAATCCCTTCTCCCCAATCTCTCTGGCGAGGACCTTGCCTTGAAACCCAGCATCCTTCGTGCTGCTGGCTGGACTGGCACACGTCAGTCTAGTTGATGTGGGCTTGCTCCATTCAGCTTTCCTATGGCACAACGAGTGCAACCAGAATGTCTCGTTTGATCAGCTTAAGTGGAGTGCAATAGTCGATCTCATGCCGCCCTTCCTGACGATATTTGGATGGTTTGCCCATTCTGGAAGGTCTACTGTGCATTTCAAGTCATTCACTCCATTCAGTAAGGCCGGATTCCATGCTCTTGATATCACAGCTGTTCCACACCCTGATGTATGGTCTCCTGCCGTATAAAACGTCGTTGTTTGAGCTTCTTTTGGCAGCAGTGTGTCCTGTGGCAGTGCTTGCGGCATGTGCAATTTTCTTAAACACTTGGTTATGTTTCCGTGTACACGAGTCGGAGCTGTTTTGCGAGAACTCAAGACCTATTCCACAATTTGTTTTGTCCTGACAGAGCGAAAGCTTAGGGTCATCTGATTTCCCCCATTCACCAGATTTGAGTATCAGGGCAGGAGGTCACATACAGATCTGAGGATGAAGCTGATCCTGAGAGATGCCATGTGCCAGATTTCATTCGAGCTGAGACTTCTATGGAGTGCTGTTATCCACGTCGTCCACTGCCCCTGTTGGCCCTACTGAAATGCCTTCTGGATTCTCTTGGCACCGTTTTCTTTCTTCAACTCTTGCAACTACCATGTCTTTTTTGCTTTCTTCTTTGCCCGTGACCACCACCTCATTTCTTTTGACCCCTGCACTAGTCTGTTAGTTGTGTGTGTATCCTGTTATTTGCCCGATCTTGAGGCTTCCCTTTGCCACTTTTACCGCCTCCTGATTTTTCCATTTTCTGCCAGTCTTTAGCTTGGGCCGGACTCATCTCACAACCTCGTCTTCAGAGTCCTCAGGCATGATTGAAAACCTTGCTTTATCCACCCGTAGTCCACGAGGATGGATTTCAGGGGTGGCTTCAGCTTTGTTTGGCAGCAGTAGAACACTTCGTCGATGAGTGCCACAGGAACTTATCTCAATTGTGCTCGATCATCAGAAGATAGTTTGTTTGCGCTGAATGCTTTTATGTGTTACCATAGTCTACACGACACGCAAAAAAGGAAGTGTGCGTGCGTGCGTGCGTGTGCGTGTGCGTGCGTGCGTGCGTGCGTGCGTGCGTGTGTGTGTGTGTGTGTGTGTGTGTGTGTGTGTGTGTGTGTGTGTGTGTGTGTGTGTGTGTGTGTGTGCGTGCGTGCGTGTGCGCGCGCGCGCGGGCGCGTGTGTGTGTGTATGTGTGTGTGCATGCATGCATTTGTGTGTGCGCCTGCGTGCGTGCGTGCGTGCGTGTGTGTGTGAACATAGAAATGGCTGATCGTTTATACACAATACCGAGTGAAATACGTTTTCAGCGATCCTCTCAACCATTAATTTACACCAGAGGACATACATACGCACAGACAACCAAAACTACATGATTACAAGACTCACTTATCAAACATGTGAGTAAAAAAGAAGTTATGTCTGAAATACACACAATAAAACACATGGGCACACCTACGCAGGTGTCCCTTCTAGTCTAGTCCCGTCCAATCTAGTCTTGAGTAGTTTTTGTGGTCCAGCAGGTGAGATGATAATATGGCTTTGGCTCATAGCGTTTACTCGCTTAAGTGATTGCACAAGCTAGAGCTGGATGCATCGAGTCAGGATCGGGGAGAAGTTGAGCACTGGAAGTCCATCTAAGAATGAATGTGCTCTGTGACATCTGTCTCTTGGTTCCTCGACTTGCTGGCATTGAATCGCCTCGAAAGTCTGGCACGCTATCTTGGAGGGAAGGCCTGCCATCCCAACCTGTCCGCTGCTGCCCTTTTTCAGCTTAGACTCACTCTCAAACACATCACAGCACAGACAGTCTCACGGCTTGATTGTCCTGATGACGGCTCCATAACGCTTGCATAGTACTACTCTTGGAAAATCCGAAATCTTTTGTAGGTATTTTGTTTATAGATTTTTCTTCAGCATTCAACACTATTCAGCCTCACTTTAAGGCCTTTAAACTTCTGTCTTATGATGTCAACTTCCGATGTGTTTTGTGGGTCATCAGCTTTTTTTGCGAACAAATCTCAGTGTGTCCATTTCCAGCAAGTTTTCTAAACTGCAAGACACACTTATCACCTTTCTTTTTTCAATCTCTACACAAAAGACTTTACTGGCACTGAAACAAATTTCCTGATGAGATTTTCTGACGACCCTGCTCTTCAAGATCTGATTAACTCAGAGTCTGTATTCTTCAACTTTATGAATTCAACTTTAAGCTGATACAAGAACAGTTTATTTAGACTCAGTGAATGGACGACCGAAGAATAGGGCCTACTAATTGATTTCAGAAGGCCATTCTCAATTTTACCAGATCTTTTTTTTTGATTGAGCTAGTTGAGCTAATTTGTAAACACACACACACACACACACACACACACACACACACACACACACACACACACACACACACACACACACACACACACACACACATACACAGGTGCAATGTCCAGCACTGATCACTTTTGTTAACTGTCAAATTTCGATTTGTTCTCTTTTTTGGGCCTGTGCCAGCCATCTGTAATTCACTGAATACTAATCAAAGAAAGACAGAGTTGAGGATTGTTTGATTTTCCATTAGTACCTGATAAAGAAGTTCCTGAGGAAGGCCCAGAGCCGAAACGTTGGAAAAAAAGGAAACTTGCTTGTTCGCTTCTTCATTGTGTGGTTGTTTCTATATATGTATATATATAGATATCTAAGTACAGCCATTCATAATAATTTTTTTTCTGCTAAAGCTAATCTTCTTCACAAGAAATTCTAGTCTAGAAATCACAGCCTGTAAAAAATTCAGAAACATTGAAGTCAGCCAAACAGCCCTGCAAGGATTTTTATAAGTTCTATTGGACCAGTCTTAGGTTTTCGTGCATTTGTTGGTATGACAGCTTTGATGTTGATGCCTAAAGCAAAATAATGAATGTATGTAACAGGAGTTTGGAGTGCTATAGCATGGTCTGAAATACTGGGTGAGCGGCGAGTGAGAGAAAAAAAAAAGAGAGAGAGAGAGAGACACGATTAACCACAAGTGACAGCAGTCATCGACGCAGTAAATGATGAGATTTTGCCTTCTGGAACACTGCTGGTCAGTGGGATCCAACACTCGGCCAAGAAGAGTTTTGTCCACATGTCAGTGACGTTGAACAAGTGAGTGCGTGCCTGATCGGCTCCAGACATGTGGGTATTTCAAGTGAAAGACACTATTCACCTTCAGCAATCTGTTTTTGGAACTCGATCTGGACTCATCATGTGAGCTATTTGCTACTTAAATAGTTAATCTGTGTGTACAAAAATTGGCAATACCTACTCATCATTCAGAAGTGTAGATATGGGGATCCCACAAGGTTCAATCATGCTCCAATTTTATTCTCCATTTTTGTTTATGATCTTCCAAAAGCTTTGTCTAAGAACACACATGTGGTTCAATACGCTGATGATATTGCAGTATGGATAAATACCAGTTTAAGGAAAAATTCGAATAAGAGGACTATCAGACATGTGCAGACAATATATCAACAGGAACTAAACAATTTATCAAAGTATATAAGAGAAAATGGTTTAAAATTGTCAGGAGAAAAAAACATGTTTGCTGCTATTTAATATGGTGAAAATCCTTCCATGTTACCTATTTTGAAATTAGAGGATAATATCTTGAAATATCAAAATTGTGTTAAATTTTTAGGAGTCTTTTTGACAACAAAACTTAGTTGGAAAAAGCATATAGAACATTTATTAGCCAAGGCGAGAAAAAGAATAAACTTTTTAAAGAAAATCAACCACCAGCCTTGGGGGCAAGACACAAAAAATTTATTGCATTTGTCTACTTCTTTAGTTCGATCCAAATTAAAGTATGGCCAGGAAGTTTATTTTTCTGCTCCAAAATATCTTTTGAAAAAGCTACAAAGTTTGGATAGCCAAGCAGTAAAATTGGCCTTAGGGGTTCCATTTCATGCAAATACTATCAAAAGTTATCAAGCTGCAGAGGTGTTACCTTTTGGAGAACAACGGCTCTTAGACGTATCAAAATATGTGATCAGAAGCCTGTCAGTTAAGAACTCAGTTACAGCAGAACTATTGATGGACTCGAACAAAGATTATCCCAACGAGCTAGAAATATCATTTATTTTTACAACCAATTAGAAATTACACGTATAAGCTTATGTCTGATTGTAACATTGATTTATCAACAATTTCTGAAGATCCCATCACGCCTAAGATTCCCCCTTGGGAGCATTTGTGTGGGAATTTTGATTACAATTACACAAGTGTTTCTAAAACTGAAAACTTTAATCTCTTGGTTAGTGATGTCAGATTTCATCTTGACAAGTTTATAGTAATCACCTGAAAATTTACACTGATGGCTCAGTCCTAGATAACATTGGTAGTGGTTCTGGTTTTGTCATTCCTAGTCTAAATGTCCAAAAGAATTATCATCTTGGCAAAGGGTTTTCCATATTTACAGCAGAATTGTATGCAATATTGATGGCTTTGAGCTACATTTATGATGCTCCTATGCCTTTTCATAATATTCTCATATGTGTGGATTCTAAATCTGTCTTGCAATCTCTAGAGCATTGGGACAGTAAGGCTCGGAAAGACTTACTTTTTGATATTCATCACCTCATACACTGTTTGAGGATTCATGGAATACGTATTGACTTCTGCTGGATTCCCTCTCATAGTGGTTTGAAATGGAACGAAGTAGCAGATATTCTTGCTAAAGCTGGAGCTAAACATTGCCCTGCTTGTAATTCTTTATCTTCACTGAAAATATCTTCGTCAGAAAGTTTGCTAAAATTAGAAAGTTGTGTTTATAACAGAATTTGTGGAGAAAATCTTAAATATGTAAATACTTAATTGTCCTCGTCACATTTCCAAGATAGTAACAAAACTCAAGTTGAATGCATGGAACACACAAGATATTCTTGCCACGTTCTTTGTACTTGTGGTAAGCCTATTTCAGTGCATCATCTATTGATGGGATGTTCCGTCTTAACTCCAATCTATAAAGAAAATTCTATTGATATCAAAGTCCAAGATATCAGTCAAATATTGTCCAGCCCTTCTATCATAAAAATTGCTACTATTATCGCACAATCTAAAATTGCCAAGTTGCTTTGATGCGGGTATGTGTGTGTGTGTGTGTGTGTGTGTGTGTGTGTGTGTGTGTGTGTGTGTGTGTGTGTGTGTGTGTGTGTGTGTGTGTGTGTGTTTTTTTTTTTTGTGTGTTAAGCATAGTTAGATAATAATGACGTTGTTAGATTGTTTTTTTTCGTCTAATATCATCAATGGTGAATAGACGTTAAATAAACCACTGAACTGAACTAGTTAATCTGTGTGAATGTGCGTGTGCTCTTGCGTCAGTGCATGTGTTAGCATCAAGATGTGTATCTCGCGCTAGTGTTGTGTGAATGCTAGTCTGTACATGTGGGTGAGATGTGTATAATATAATGTAATATGTGTGGGTATATGCGCACATGTAGGAGAATACATAGTCATTCAGTTTGTCTGTATGGAGTGATTTGTTTAGTTCCAAATCATTTTTTGAAGCATGGCCAGAGGTGTACAGTTTTCACTGTGTGCAACAATGAATCAGAAATTCGTGTTCTATTTGCGCTTTCATGTTGTGAAATCACAGACGTCACCAATGACAATTCGTTTGTCATTACAAAAATAATAAAGTTATTTTAAATACAAGTTAACTGAATACCTAGACGATCGAAAAAATAATGGATTGAACATTGCTAGGTTGTTTTGCGCTCAAGCAGTTGTATTAAGTATTTGAGCGTTGCGGAGATAGAAAACAACAGAAATATCACAACGATTTCGTCCAAATTTGTAGCTCTGGATTGTGACCAAAATTCCCCCCAAACTCCCTCGCTCAAGTCTCGCGATTTGCCACGTGAATTGTAACTTAACAACAATCTTGGCGTTGACAATGGCTGCCACTACGTTGAGCTGAGCAGTTGACGGATAAGCAACAAAAAACAGCACAGGACCATGGACCGAGGTTATCCTTATTTTTGTTTCATATCGTGTTTATAAAGTCAGTGTGACTTAAATCTGTTAAAATGCGAAAGCAAGTTTGGTGTAGGCCAGTTGGCTAGCGACACTATATGGCTACACTTTTCCCGCACCTTTCTCTGAGGCATACTGACATTGATCATACTACTCATCACACACGGACGACTGGTATCATAACGTAGACAGAGCCTGTGAGTGTAATTTTCTAAACTCAGCAACTGTTTACCTGAACTGAAGTTTGGAAAGTTTTGCGGGCTCTCCATAATATTTTTGTTCTGTTGCACTTTGGAGTGTGTGTACCCAGCATTTTCCTGTCTTACTTCCTTTATGAATAGCACAGGACTTTCCCAACTCAAAATGTAAATCAGGACACAAAAATCTGGCAGCCCCAGTATTATTACTCGACACGAAGAGGTTGGGGAATGCCAGAGAAAGGAACTCATATGTGAATAAACTGTTAACCCTTACGGTGCTCTGTATAACAATTTATGCTTTAAAGAAATGTAGTTAAAATCTAGGACGGGAAACTCGTCACACACCACACTTGAGAATTTGGCTTCTGCATACATATTATTTGCACTAGATATGCAAACCTATACATTTTTAGAAACTAGAGATGCTGTAGAATCTAGTGAAATAACTGAAAATACTGTAGGTTGTACCTACTTGAGACTGACCTCAAAATATAAGCAGGCAAAATTTCTGAAAAAGTTATTTGAAAAGTAAGTCAAATGTTAGGAGAGACACAGTTTTTCTTCTGTACTACCTAAACACTTCAGACTTGAGATAAAATGAAGACAATATGTGCTGGAAACATGGGAAAGATGATAATTCTCTTGACTTGATCTATGTATAATAAATTGTGCCTCAAATGATGTACCTATAATTCAGCATCCGGACACAATCGAATTTCACTATGTAAGGAAATGGGGTTTGTGCAGGCTTGTCTTGAAGCTAGATAGGTAAAACTATATGTTTTTGTAAACTAGAATAATGAGGAATCTGAAAAAAATAATTACAAGACAGTACCCTGATGGCAGCTGAAGATATTCTTCACAGTGTAATCCAGAACATTGGTGAAAAGGTAATCCAAAACGTCAGCCACATTGTTTGAAACACCACAGTTTTCCTGCTTGAATCTCAAAACACTTGAAACTTGGGAGAAAAAGAAGAAGAATGTCCTTGGAAGACACAGAACAAAGTTTGGGCCTTGGTCTTCTGTGGAAGGTTGAAAAGCACTTGGAGCAGAGTCCCACGTCACATCCAGAACATTCCCAGCCAGAGCGCACATGAGTAGGATGGCCAGCAGTACAGTTCCTCTTTCTTCAACTCCTTCACTCTCAGCATCTCTCCTCTGCAGTAGTGCTTCCAGATTCTGGATCACACAAGAAAACATATATCCTAAGTCTTCTGTTCATTTCATTGTTTCATAATGGTGCAAGAGATGTTACAGAGAGCTTGACTCTGTTTCCACTAATTAGTCTGATTTTCAGAAAGAAAAAAAAATGACCAGCATTACTTATTCATTCTATGAAAATTGAAGTCATGCATAAAATCATAAATAAGAATAAAATCTGAATCACTAGCATATAAGGAGGGGGCAGGGCTATAACTTTCATTGAAGGCACGCCCACTCGTGACACGCCCACACTGTTTCCAAACTAAAAAAATAAACAAACAAAAGTTTATAATTGTTCTCTTCAAATCACCACTTTTACTGATCTCTAAAGTGCTTTCAAAACACCTACAATCACCCAGAAACGATCTTCTAGTTTGATCAGGCCAAAGCCTATCACTCCTGTAAGTAATCATGTACCCTGCCCCCCTTCCGTCCCCCCTTCCTTCATGTGGCGGACCAACAAATGTAAAATAACCAATGACAGCACGCAGCATGTGTTCCATCACTCGACAAACAAAATAATCAAAGTTCATCCACTCACCTGCTTCGCTTTCGTTACTACAGCCTTCGGCAACTGATTGTTCACTCGTGCCACTTCCACGCATCTCCTGCTCGACTCGGTCGCTGATTTACTCATTATTTCAGTCAAAACCGACGAAAAACTTCGAGATAACTGACTGACAAGGCTTGCCGGTGCACAATGGATACTAGCAAGTCACGTGAACTGATCAACCCGGATGTTTAGCAGTGGTGGTATAACGGTTCTCGTCTGAGCCACGATCGTGGCCCAACGCAGTCGGGCGGTAAAGCCACGATCGTGGCCCCCCGCAGTCAGCGTGTGTGTGTGTGTGTGAGTGTGTGTGTGTGTGTGTCTTACGCATGTGTGTTACTGTCAGAACCAGCAAACTGCAAACAGCTGGCATATTTCTTCACCTTCAGTATGTTCAATAGATGCACAGAGAGAGAGAGAGAGAGAGAGATGTGGATACATTTGGCCACAGGCAAATAGGTATGCTACACTTTAGACTGATAAAACTGTTTTTAACAGTGTAACTCCTGGTGATTTGAAAGTTGCTCTGTCAGAAAATGAGTGATGGTTTCCGGGGATGAAGTTTGTTTTATTGACGTAGGAACTCAACAGTCACATCAACAGCTGTTTTGAACGACGACAGAGATTTTATGTGACAGAAAGTCATTTCAGTATATCATAGTGGTTCACTGGAGTCTGCTGAATCTCCCACCCCTCCTCCCAAAGTATGTAGTCTTTTAGTCCTATTAGTTCTACGATATAAAGTTGATCATGGTAGCTGTAGCTAACAATATAGACACAAAACAAGAAACAAGTAAGGTAACTCTTGCTCCCACAGGAAACCATAACTCCAAAGGAATGCTGCTTACGACACCAAATCACCTAGCACACACGATAGCACAGAGCACACAGAACAAACAAGGAAACATCCCCTGTCTCTCCTTCTTCTGTCTATCTCTGTCTCTTGTCTCTCTGTTTGTGTCTGCGTCTCTGTCTCTCCCTCACTATCTCTGTGCCCTTCTTTCAGTTTTCCCCTTTCCCACGCCCACCTTCCTACAATTCTGCGCTTTGTGTGTCTTCTTGCATGACGAACATCCCACATTTTGCACATGCCATGCGACAACGGAAAACCAACTTTTTCAGCAAACGTAAGGAAGAACCTGGAAGCCCTCGCTGAAGAGGAAGATGAGGAGGACATCGAAGGACTGAAAGAGGTAAATACTGTTGAAAAGTGGTCGATCTATGTGAAACAGGTAGCTGCTTTGTAAAAAAGATTGGGAGATATATACAGTGCACAAAAACAATGTTTGTCATGTATATGTTGGTATTCTAGGTGAACATGAAACTTTCAGTTAAGGAACACTGACAAAAAGTGGTGCACACACATCTTAGGGGAGCTCATGGTCATGCATAGACACACACTCATACACGTGCATGCATGCAGGTGCAGGTATACACCTATGCATGTAATTGCCCACAAAAGCACGCACACACACACACACACACACACACACACACACACACACACACACACACACATACATGTACACATACACACACACACACACTGTCTCTCACATACACACACACATGCACACACCTACAAACACACATACATGTGCACGCGTAGACACATATATAGTAACACACACCCACACCCACGCTCATATACACACATGCATGTCAAGATTCACACAAGCATGCTGCATATGGGCGTGTCTGCATGTATGCACACCAGTGTGTAAAAAGATCTGCTTTTAAAAAAAATAAATGCCACAGGATTAAGAGAAAAGTGAAATAGTAATAAAGGACACGACAGATGGACAGACATTATCATGTAATAAATAGGTTTATACAATTACAAAAAAAATGTTGTGAAACATGTCTCGTACAGATTACCTTTTTTTGTATGGACACCCAGTTTATGATTGTAAAAGAAAAGCTGTGTGGTTTTGGAACGAATAAAACAAGCCAGTTAAGATCTTTCAAGACCATCCAGTCTTTTTAAGTTCATAGCATTACTACACGTGGTTAAATTCTGATGCATGGGTTGATGACATGAGTGAAAAAAGTGTGTAATCTTTCCTTGTTTTAAGTTTACCTAGTTGTTAAGAGATATTTTGTTTCAGCTTGGGATGCAGATTGTGTGTGTGTGTGTGTGTGTGTGTGTGTGTGTGTGTGTGTGTGTGTGTGTGTGTGTGTTTGTGTATGTGTGTGTTCATGCATTTATGTGTGTGTATGTGTACATGCATCTGTATGTATGTGTGTGTGTGTGTGTGTGTGTGTGTGTGTGTGTGTGTGTGTGTGTGTGTGTGTGTGAGCAGAGGGGAGGGGAGTAGAGTGGGTGTGTGCGTGTGTGACTGAAAGTGTATGTGTGTGCAGATAGAGGTGGGGTTAGAAGTGCATGTTTGTTGTGTCTGTCTATATGAGGGTGGGGGTCAGGAGGGATGTGTGTGTGTGAATGAGTGAGTAGGTGGGGTGGGATTAGGAGTGGTTGTATGTTGTGTCTCTCTGTATCTCTCTTGTCTTTCTCTCTGCTGGCATCTGTCTTTCTGTCTATTTGACTCTTATGCTTGCATGTTTTACTCGCAGGCTGAAGATGACTCAGACTCGGAGTCATCAGATGAAGATGACTCAGGTGTGCGAAGAGGGGAACCCAACAATTTTGATGGTCTCTGTGATGGTCTACTTAACGCAATGGCACTTGTGCATTGTGCACTGAAAGATGTAAGTATGCTTTGTTTAACTCTTTTTATTCTAAGGACCGCCTATCCGGTCCTGATGTTTACAACCATTGTATACTAAGGATCGCATATGCGGTCCAAAGCTTTGGAATTTTCTCTGAAGTGAGCAAACCCTTTGTATGAAACTACGTGTTACAGTTAGCTCCTGAATACTAATTAGAGTGCAAGTATACTGGAACTTAGGCTTTGCAAGCTGAATGCTCTGTAGCAGATGTTTTTTTCACACCACGTCACCAGCTTGGTTTGGCTTGACATGGTAACTTGGCGTTGTCTGCTACTCTGTCAAGCATGCTAGGTAAAAGAAACATTACAAATCGCTATTGCAGTGTGACTGAAGCCCTTGAATTGTTGCAAACAGATCTAGTTGCAAAGTGAAACGACTGCAGGCGGAAATCTAAACAAATCTTAAATAAATGTCAGCGAACCGCCCAGAGAAACGTGGACAAACGAGTCACAAGACAAACACAAACGCGTTTCAACCTTTTTCATGAAACAAATAACGAAAATGCACTTAGCTTTGATCGCTTCTGTGTTCAGCGCAAGAAAGAAGGCGTTGAATGATTCAACGCCTTCTTTCTTGCGCTGAACACAGAAGCGATCAAAGCTAAGTGCATTTTCGTTATTTGTTTCATGTTTGTTGCACCTGAAGAGACCTAAGAGGTTGAAACGCGTTGTGGTTTGTCTTGTGACTCGTTTGTCCACGTTTCTCTGGGCGGTTCGCTGACATTTATTTAAGATTTGTTGCAAACAGTTGACAATTTCAGGGCATAAAACCAGTTAATTTAATTTTTTTTTTTCATAGGGTGTGTACCACCCCTATTTTTACATGACATGCAAAATTTCATTTTCTGTGTCATGCATACTGTTTTACTAAATAAATAGAAAAAAACTTTGCTATATTGTTTGTGGTTTCTCAATCACTTATAAGCATAACTTGAAAAAAACACAAGTCTGTGTCTATTCATTTTTTTTTTTTTTTACCGATTAAAAAAAAAATATATAGAAATGCTCAGTTTCAACGCTTCTAACTCCAGAATTTTCTTCCGGTTACATCACAGTTTTTGGTTTAGTTCCTAGTCGTGCACACAGGCATGCAGGCATGTAGGCAAACACACACATGCATGCACACACACACACACACACACACACACACACACACACACACACACACACACACACACACACATTCCTTCACGCTTCAGACAGGTTTTCTATCTGCTGCAGGTGCTGGACATGAAAGATGAGCTGTTGAAGCATTCGTTGCCTCCCACTGTCCTCATCCACCTGTCCATGACGACCAGCAAACTCTTCCGCAGGTCAGTGCCCATCTTATTGAAGCTCCGTCATGGTGTCCATAGAGCAGCTTGAAAAAGGAGATGATGAATTTAAGGGATGAAGAGACAGTTTTTTAGGGACAGGAAGGGAGGTAGAGAGGAACACAGAACAATACAGTATTCTTACATCCTGTTACCACACAGGAGGTGCGTCTCTGATGTTACGATTGTTCCAGAAGCATCCACAACACCCTCACACCTGTCGTAGTTGCTGTTTATTCTAAAAAATGGTGTCACCATTTGTGGACCTGTGCCACACCTTTTGATGAGGGTTTTAGAGTCTACAGTATTGAGAAACTTTTATTCTCTCTGTCTGTCTGTCTATCTGTCTGTCTCTTTCAAACAACACACACATGCACGCATGCATGCACGCTCGCACACATGCACGCACGCATGCACGCACACACATACTCACACTTAAAAGCATACAGGTGTGCAATCACATGCATGCAGTCATGCGCCACACATGCATAAACACACACACACACACACACACACACACACTCACACACATACACACACACACACACACATTCACACACACACACACACACACACACACACACACACACACACACACACACACACACACACATTTGCACCTTTTAAATTGCACATATATGACTAGTACCGACTCATTTCAATCATATCTTGCTTTAAACCAATCTGTGGTGTGTTAATTATTTTTTTTACTTGCTCTGGTGCTGATACATCCTCTTTGAAGTGCACATTACATCCAAAGAATGTGTAAGACCCTTTTTTTTTTGCTTTAGAACAATATTCCGTTTGTGTGCCAGTTACATTCTGATTGAAATTTTTTATGCAACTTTAAAGCATGACGCAAAGAAGGGAGCAAGGTCTGTTAAAAGTGATCGTTTCCACATAACAAATGCTTTTGAGTGGTTGGATGGTTCCTTATATTTATTGTTCGATAAGCTATATTGATCGTTTTGGATACTTGATAAATATGAATGTGATATAATCAGCTGATCAGTTATATCAGCAAGGCAAATCAGAACACACAGAAAAAATAAATAATGAAAATAAAAAGGTGAGAAAGAGGGAGGAAGAGAAATGGAGGGGACGGGTGGAGAAGGGTGGCGGTGGGGGGTGGGATGGACGTGAGATATGGCAGACTTGATTATGTCAAAAGTAGTTAGCCATTNAAGCTGAACCAAAGAAGGAGTCAAAGTAGTTAGCCATTTGCAAAACATCAGCTGTGGTGGTGGTGGTGGTTTTGGTGGTTTTACTGCGTAACTCGCTCTTTGAAAGCAACCCCCTTCAACAGTTATGATGTAGCCTTTTGCTTTGTTTAGTATCAGTGACCTAGGCATGCCAGTGAACGAGTTGGTGAGGCTGGTGCGTGTGTACTCCACCCCGTGGGAGGAGAAGAGTGCGGCGTTGAAGAAGCTGCATGAAGACTATGAGGGCAAGCAGAGACAGCTCAACATTGCCATTAAACGTCTGCAGCTTGTGGATGCCCATGTAGGTAGATGAGTAGGCATTCATTTGTTCATTACTGACGTTTTTAAGTAGTGCTCTGTGTGTGTGTGTGTGTGTGTGTGTGTGTGTGTGTGTGTGTCTGTATTTTATACAAAGTGTGTGTGTGTGTGTATGTGTGTATTTATACAAGTGTGTGTGTGTGTGTGTGTGTGTGTGTGTCTGTGTGTGTGTGTGTGTGTGTGTGTGTGTGTGTTAGACAGCTTCACATAACATTTTCTTCTAGCATCTTACGTTGAGGTTGTTGCCGTCCAATTTAGGTGAAAGAATTTGGATTCAAAAGCTTGTAAAATACTATATTGTGAATGGTTTTAGAAGTGGAGTAGAAGCAGTGTTGATATACATGCACATTTTTTGGTGTCAGACAGACAGAGACTCTGAGAAACTGAAATTCTGATTTTCTTCGATTCTCTCTGTATGTTCCAAATCTGTTATAGAAAGAGTGACAATCCAGAGGTGTTAAAATCATATGAATTGCACAACTTTAGAGGTGATTCAGATGTCATTATCAGTCCATTATTTTCCACCATGCTAGCATCAAAGGTAACAGGATGGATTGCCCCTTTTCAGTCCAAACGAATTGCCAGAGAGAAACGCATCATGACTGGGAGAAGCTGTTTGCCAAGCTGACCTCCACGAAAGGACACGGCCGGCGCTGGAAGTTCCTGATTGAGACCATCAAACAGAAGGCCAAGATGGGGCTGGAACATGTGCAGGCCTACACCCAAGCCCTTGAGGAGTCCAGCGAGTCTGAGGATGAAGACGTCCCCACCCAGGCACCAACCACAAGACCTGAAGTGGGTGACGCGGGGAGCGAAAACCAGAGTGAAGAGTTTGACGAGGGTGACCAGGAAAGTCGGGGAGGGGACAACGATGGGGCAGAGGATGATGAAGATGACGACGACGAGGATGAGAAAGATGAAGACGATGAAGAAGATGCGGAGAGCAAGGATCAAGAAGAAGAAGTGGACTCTGGAAGTGAGGTGAAGTTTGGCAACAGCGAGTCAGATGTGCCGACGGTGACCATTCATTTGAACAACAACACCAGCGATGAAGGGTCTGAGGGTGTCTTCAGTCGCACAGGTTCACCAAAGGTCTGTAAAAGGCTTATGTTGTAACTGCAAAGACAATTTTACCCAGAATACAAAGCTCATAGCTGGCATACAAAAGCTCTATGCATGGTATCTATTTTACGCGCACACAGGCAGACTGGTAATGCACAAAACAAAGAAGGAAGCTATCCTTGTAAACAATGTTGCAGATGAGAAGAAAAGAAAGGGACAGGTTACCTCAGTATAGGTGATAACGAGGTTTGTAGTAGTTGTTTGCAGATCTGTTGAGAGAGAACAATATTGCTCAAACACAGTGTGAATTAAACTTCTCCAAAATGAAAATTTGTATGCCATATTTTGTTAGAGCACTTCTCAATAGTTTACAGCATTTGAATCAAATAGAAAGGAGAAGAGAAAACAAAGTAAAACAAACAGAAAAAAAAAGCAAAACAGTCTCAAACTCTAATACATATATGTGCACATGCATCTTATTGCAGATATACATGCTTCCTCACATCAATTTTCTATCCCCTAAGCTGACTCACACTCACGTACACACACACACACACACACACACACACACACACACACACACACACACACACACAAGTGCATGAACACGCGCACGCACACTCACAAGCACACACACACATACACACACACACACACACACACACACACACACACACACACACACACACACACTGACTGAATGAAACCAACTTATTGTCAGATTAACCCATGGTTGTACTGAAACACACACACACACACACACACACACACACACACACACACACACACACACACACGCACGCGCGCGCGTGTGCACGCACGCACATATACACACACACACACACACACACACACACACACACACACACACACACGCACACACACACACACACGTACACTTGCACATAAGCATGTGTGCATGCGCACACACGCACGCATGTATGCACGCATGTACTCCGCATTCATGGTGTTTACTTGAGCATAACTTTTCTGTTTTGAAAAACAGCTTTGTCTGTGCACAAACCATTGAAGAAATTGCTCATAGAAAATAGTGTAACCAGTACTTTGTTTTTCATCTTACTTGTTGTGAAAAGCTGTAAACTAGACATATTATTATCTCAGTTCTTATTCACATGAATTTGTGCACAATAAAGTGCTTCCATAGTCCTACCATTCAAACAAAGAAATCCCTAAGTGCTGATATCTTCCCCACAGACACCGAAACTTAAAACACATTTATAACAAAGTGCTTAAAGTTTGTATTAAGTTGTTATTTTCTGAAGCAAACTTTGACCAGTGTATATCTTTTTTTTTTTTAACAGAAAGTGAGATTTGAAGAACAGAAGGCTCAAGTGATCAAACCTCAGATGAAGAAGTGGAAATCTCCACGGAAGCTCCAGACTATGACCGCTCCCTGTTTGTGCGGATCTTCTGTCCAGAGGACCTGCAGGACCAGTCGCTTCTGCGATGCACGCTGACATGCAACGGACAGATCTTCAAGACTGGAATTCTAGACTCTGTGGAGGATGAGGAGGTGAGCAGGATGACCGTAATGTGTATTTTCTTCTTCTCTCTCATCCTCCTCTGTGGTTATGCTTACATGCTGATAGATAGGTACACAGCTACATCCTGGTTTATGTTCTGCACTGGCAGTCCACAAGGAGCAACCAGCATCAGGAAGTCATGAGGCAATCTGCCTGAAGAGATACTGCACTGCTACAAAGAAGTTGCAAAGTGAGATGACGAAGGCAGAAATCCAAACAAATCTTTAAGAAAAAGAATTAAGCATTTTATCCGCGAAACATGTACAAATGAATCACAAGGCAAAACACGATGCATTTCGACCTGTTAGGTCTTTTCAGGCAAGAGGAACAACACTCAGGACAGTGAAAATGAAGAACGAGCAGTCACTAATCTTATTGAATTTGGGCGCAAGATGGGCGTTGAATGAGATTAGTGATAGCTCGTTCTTCACTTTTGTTGTCCTGAGTGTTTCAGTCATTGTTGTCCACTTGTTTGTTTGTCCTGGCCTCCATCTTTCTGCTCAGACCATTCTGGATAATCTGTATGGAAATAAAACACAGAGTCACCCCCAAGAGGAATCTTGGGCATGGGAAATGGAGGATATTGGCAGACCTATGGTTTAAAGGGTATATACAAAGAAGGAGTGCACAAAAAGAGAAGAAAAAAAAGTAATGTGTAATTGTATTTGAGGGGAATTAAAGTGTCTGCTTTACAGGAACACATGCCAGACCCAGCTCCTAAGAGACCTCGGGCTGCTGGGAATATGAGACAGACACCAGAAGGTAATACATGTGTGTGTGTGAAACTCTGATATATATATTGGGCATATATATATATATATATATATATATATATATATATATAAAGCTAAAAAAAAAAGTAAACAATTAATAGTTTGGGGAAACAAGTGCAGGTTAACAATTCTTCCATCATTATGGTAATGACTTGGCAAAGATATGTGTATGTGTATCTGATATATATATATATATATATATATATATAAATACTTGTTTTTTCCCCACTACTTAATTGTTCAGCATTATATATATATATATATTTATATATATATTTACTCATGCTTGAACATGAGCACACACAGACACCAGTGTATCTCTGTGTACATGTGAACACACACACACATGCACACACAAACACACACACACACACACACACACACACACACACACACACACACACTCGTGTATGCTTGATCAACCTTATTGATTTAAGTATTCCCTCTCTGAGTCATCTACCTCCTCTTCCTCTCCCTAATTTTTGTTTTGGTATTTGTTCGTGCATGCCTTTTTGAAACAGGTTTACTTTTTATGCATGATTATATTTCATTCGTTTAAAACAAAATACTATGATAAACTTGAACAGATGTTTGTGAAAGATTCACTTTTCTATGATAACATGAATAGAGGTTCTTTAAAGACTGGCTTTGTCCCTCACTATCAAAAGTGAGCAATAACACCATGTTGACAAGTATTCTGAACTCCTGTCTGTTTTATATGCAGTACGTCCAGATTCTAGCTTTTGAATTTTATTAACATTTATGCTTTATTTAGTGTGAGAGATTACCTCATGTGCAACATTCAGAGCGAAAGGGAGAGGAGAAGGGTAGAAGGTAGACATCCAGTGGTATTTTAAAAAAATATATCCATCAGACCAAGAGTGGGATGGACGAAGGGGATAGGGGAAGGAAAGGGTTTGGCAGAGGAGGTATCAGATTTTATGAGTGAATTGACTTTGCTTTCCATTTAAGATGGCACGTCAGATTCAGAAGGAGGGAAGGAAATGGCAGAGGAGACAACAGACTTTCTTTGTAAAATGTGTTAACTGTGGGCTGTTTTGTGTGAATACTGTGTGTAAGAGCTGTAAAGAGAACCTTGTGCTGTTGACAGGTCCAAAAGCAGAGGAAGGCCCAAAGAAATCTAAAAAGTAATGTATTTCAATTTTTTTTTTCTTCTGTTTTATCACTTTTTGTTTCTTCTTCATTCTGACTGGTCGGTTTGCATTCTGCCACATGTTTGTGATGTGCATGTATGTTTGCATTTTTGTGTGTGTGTGTGTGTGTGTGTGTGTGTGTGTGTGTGTGTGTGTGTGTGTGTGTGTGTGTGTGTGTGTGTGTGTGTGTGTGTGTGTGTGTGTGTGCGCGCATGCATGCGTGCTTGCATGCGTGCGTATGTGCGTGTGCACATGCGCTGGCACCAGTGTGAATGTTTACATTTTTACACACAGGTTCAGTGAAATTGCTGTGTGGTTAAAAACCATTTCCACATTCATGCTTGGTAACACTAGCATACATTCCCCACACACTTAACATTGTAGATTACTTTGAATTTTGTGTGACATCATATAGACATAGTTTTTGTGATCAAGTTTTTGATTTGCACTTCTTTATGACTCCCTCTCTACATCCTGGCCATCCTCCTCCAGTTCTCATACTCTGTCCACAATATCATGGCCTCTCAATCACACACTTTAAAAAAAAAAGAAAAAAACTTTCATACAATCCTGTTCCCTTTTTTAACAGATTCAAGGAGTTTGAACTGAAACTGCCGGATGAGGTTCTGCCAGGCACGCTGAAAATGAAGCATGCTGTTGACGATCCTGAAAATCTGCAGATTGCAGTTCACCATGGCCAGTATGAAGAACTCTTTGCCATGGCAACAATTGACTTTGCTGATATCAAAGAACTAGTGAGTTGATCGTGTTTGGGTTGTAGACTTCTTGTTTTAGACTCAGCAGAGATTTTGTCAAGAGTGGATGTGACAAAACAGTCTGGGGCTAAATCATTTGTTTTGTTCCACAAATGTGCAGAAAACAACAAATCTTATCAATATATATATTTGATTGTTAAACACTACTTCACATGATTTTTTATGACAATCAAAAGATATTAGAAGTTATTGCTATTATTTCATCCCATTTTCCTTTTTGTTCCCAACTGTAACCAAAAATGTTCTCAAATGTAGCCTGTAAAGCCACTGTAACAGTATGCTTCACAAAGGGATTGAGTAACTGTTTTGGTTACATAATTATCGAAAAGAAATGCGAACAACTGAACACCCCTGAAAGTTATGATTTTGCTGTGGAAGCATACGTACATCTTAGAATAGATAACACTTCCAGATTGATAACCATGAGTGGAACATTTTCTTTAAATAGAATTTTTTTTTTTTTTTATGTCTCCTACGGAATGTAGTTTGACTGAGTTGCTTTAAAACGAAACATGAGCCAGAGTTCACATGTTTCTCATGATATAAAACAAAACTGTCATGATATGTTTGGGCGGGTACATTTTGCCAGTATTCATGTAACTGTAAACATTCTTTGTGTGCAGCCCCTTCAGACAGTCTACTTGCCCCCTCCTGTGGGAGATGATGAGGTGCTTCGATCCCATTCACAAGCTGGGTCACTGTCAGACACGGGGGATTTTGACGACTTGTCCGACTCCATCGATCTAATGCTGCCTGACGAGGGGGATCATAGCAGCTCCATTCAGTCTCAGGACGACCCAGCACGTGACATTGAGCTTTGCCCTTCCCGTTACTCGCTGCATGCAGCGAAGGCAGATGCACTGCACAAACCATGCGGGACTCTGCCTTTAGTGATGTACTGGGGCAAGAGAGAAAGGCCCCGCTCATTTAACAGGCAAATAGGTAAGGTTTGTGAGTGTAATTCATGGTATCAAAACTTGATGATATTTAGAAGAAAAAAGCTATGGCTAGCTAGACGTTTTTCAGCAAGTGTTTGCACTCTGAACTAGCAGAGTTAAATCTCTGAATGAAGACCCTTAGAATAAGGACTCCCTCCTTTTAAAGACTTGTTTTTCTGGATTTTTTTTTTCTTTTATCTATACTGCAGTTGTCTCCCGATAAAGAGATGCACTCTCTTTAAAGATCTGTTCTGATGAGACATTCTTGTCTTTGCCTCTAACAGATTTATCTCCCGACCAAGATTCCTTTCTGTTAAAGATTTGTTTGTTTCAGGAACGTTAATGTGTTGGCCTATAATAAATTTACCTCCCGTCAAGGGCTCTCTTCTGTTAATGACCTATTTTTGGGGGAGTATTGTTGTCTTTGTCTGTAACAGAATCACCATCCAGTAAAGATTCCTTTGTTTAAACATTTTGTTTCCATGAACATTTTTTTTTTCCTCTGTCTATATTAAATTTATTTTCTATCCCCACCGTTCTTACCACCTTTCTGTTGAAACCAGTTTGTTTGAAACGTTTTTGTCATCGCCAAAATGAAAGTCACTTTAGAGGAATGAAGACATCATTTGAGGACTTAATTTTTGTTGAAGGTATTACTGAGAGGTTCTATTGCAGTTGACAGTTGATAATGTATGCCTTTAAACTGGATTTGGTTTTATTGGTTGTTTTCTGGTTTCTTTTGGCTATGGTGAAACAAGCCACCTACACTGTTCATGTAAAAAATAAAAAAATGTAGCTTACCTACAATTAAACAAAAGAAGGCTTGTAAGCTTCCACTGTATAGGCATGGAAACAAGTTCAGAAATCATCAAAATTCTTTATGCAGTGTTACCAGCAGGTCTGTACTTGGAATCAGGCTAGGAAGGAAATCAACTCAAAGAATTGATTATTTAAAAGGAAATGTGACCTGCAGGAACACTGGGTGTGTATGACCTTGTCTTTGACCTGACGGAATTGACCTCAACACCACATCCAAGGAGACCTCCATAAGGAGACTGTGGACCGCTCAGCCTCAGCCATTACTTTTACTCCTGAGGTGCAAGAGGTAAATCATTGTATCATTACACTTTGTGGAGATGATAATGTCAGTGTTTTATGTTATGCATAATCCGTGTTCCTGTGCAGTTCACGAAGTGTGCAAGACTTTTTGAATAATACATGAACTTTGCAGCATGAATGCCTTATGCATAAATTAAATAAAAACAATATCTGATTCAGGCTCTTTGATTTATAATCCACGCCATTTTGATGCAAACAAAACGACATCATGATCTCATGCTGAAATCAAGCTGATTGAATAAGAAAGGACTGAATGGTAAAGCAACTGCTAAAGTGTGAGTATTTCATGTTCAGTGTCAGTTAACCAGACAACTTGTGTCCTAATTTTTATGTGATGTGGTGGAAAAAAGCAGTGATTTTTGAGAAGATTTTCATTTGAATTTAATCTCATAATCAAAGACAAATATTTATCATATTTGCATCGAAGGTGAAGTGAACTGTAAATGGAGGGAATAGGGTTTTTCATGAATTAAGCAGTGCTGTTGCCAAAGTCAGGTATTATGCAAAATTTTGCGCGGTATGCGAATTGCAAAGAAACATGGATTATGTGTAACATTTAAATGCTATGTCACAGAATAACATTTTCTAGCATTCAGAAAAAAATAGCCCTGCTATTACTCTCTCTCTTTCTCTCTCTCTCTTCTTTGTGTGTGTGTGTGTGTGTGTGTGTGTGTGTGTGTGTGTGTGTGTGTGTGTGTGTGTGTATGTGTGTGTGTGTGTGTGTGTGTGTGTGTGTGTGTGTGTGTGTGCATGTGTGCGTGTATGTGTTTACACATGCATGTGAAAAAAAGGGAGGATTGAACTCTTATGAACAGATATTCATTGAGTGATAACTTTCAGTAACATTAGCGCTATCAGTACTTTAGAGACAGGTTTTGTTTGTTTGTTTGTGTGTTTTGTCTTTCAAAACTGAAATGAACTTATTCTTTCATTATATCTTAATGAGTGTGTACATATTCACTCATTATTGCAGACACATCTTTCTGTTTAAATGATCTGTATGTTTTACAGGAGACTATAGCCAAAGATGAATATGATCGCCTGGTATCTGAACATCAAGAGGAGCTGCAATACATCCAAGAAGAATATGAGTTAGTATTGATGTTCAGTCACTTTGTGTGTGTGTGTGTGTGTGTGTGTGTGTGTGTGTGTGTGTGTCGTTGTTGTGTGTGTATACATCTACAATCATCTGTGTGTGTGATGGACACACATGCATGTGTATGTGTGAATGTGTATGCATGCATGCTTTCATACTCGATTTTTTAGTTTAAAGTATTTCCTCATCTTCTTTGCTGGTTTTGTTTCATGTTACATGCTGCCGTGGAGTCACAGTATTGGTCATATCTAGGAAGTTGAAACTGAATCTTTATTGTTCACAAATATGTTAATCCTTAATACAGGGATGGGCAAAACTTTTGGGGTAAACAAATCGTAAGACAAGAACATGAAATCAGTTTAAGAAAAAAAACACCTTCACTGAATTATACTGAGATCATACTGTAATGAAACATATTTTGTTTGCATTCACACACTAGTATCATTCCAAGACCACTGCTTTTCATATAACAAGTGCTCATCCAGAATTGATGCATGTTTATCCAGACTTACTCATACTCACTTGGTGAGCAGTACATTGAGCAGTATTTTTTTTATTGCTTGTTGGATGTATGGAGATCACAAACTTGAAAACCTGATGGCATTTTCACGTGCACAATAGTAGAAGTTTAGTTTTGTTATGCCTTTAATGCATAGGGCATATCTTGATGAAATAAAATTGATCTGTTTTGGTATCCATGTCACAGTCTGCACAGAGTCTGTCCTGTGTAGGAATGCCATTTTTTTTTGCCCAGCAGAATTTGTATGCTGTGATTGCTGCGTAACATTTGATAGGTGTTAAAACATGAAGATAGGGCAAAACTTATGTACTTTTCTCACCAAAAACTGCTTAAACGTTTTACTACACACACACACACACACACACACACACACACACACACACACACACACACACTCACTTACTTACCCAAACAGGAATAAAGAATGAGGAAGGAAAGGAGGAAGGAGAGAGTCAAACAGCAGGATTATCACAGTCATACATGAAACTTAAAAGGCTCCACCTCATCTCTAACTTCGGTTTCTTTGGTCATCAGGAAACGACTACAGGAGCTGATGCAGAGCTTGCAGGCCATGCAGGAGGAGAACATTGCCCTCTCCCAGCAGCAACAGCAGCAGATCCTTCGCCCTCTCTCGGCTGGCAGCCGCGGCAGCCGGGCGAGTCGTAGCAGCACTCCGGCATCACCGGGTCCTGTCACCTTCCACAGCCCAGTGACCAGCAAGAAAGTTCTCTCCCCTCAGACACTCACCCTGGAGAAGACGCTGTCGGATGTGACAGGGGGCGGTGATGTCTCTTTGCCGGAAACTGCTAGCAGCAAGTTGAGGTGTGGAGATGATGAATGGTTAAAATGTTTCTTTCTTAAGTTCCTGCTGTTGAAGAGGTAACACTGAAGGCTGTGTGTGTCTCTGAGATGGTTAAAGTCCCATAACCTATAATGGCTCTAGGGACTGTGATTTGTTAGAGAGCTCACCATGCCTAGGGCACAGCAGTATGGCAGGGAAAGGTGGGCGAAAAGTGGAAATCAGGCATGCTTAATTATTTTCTTGCTCTTTGTCTTCCTGTCCTTCTGTATGCATCCTTTGGTTTATTTCCCATGAAAATGTTCAAGGTTTACCTCTTCTAGTTGTTCATATAAACATCAAAGGAAGTAACCTTTTTCATGTTTTCTGTTTGTCTCAACTAGATTTAGTTTCCAGCATTTTTTTTTTTCTGTCTCTGCTAGATTTACCTCCCATTAGATATTCCCTCCCTTTAAAGACTTGGGAACTCTTTCCTCATTGTTGCTTCTAGATTTACTCCCATTATAGACTCCTTGCCTTTACAGACTTCTTTTTTCTGGAACATTTTTCTGGCTGTCTCTGCTGGATTTACACCTCTGTATAGACTCACTCCCTCTAAAGACTTGCTCTTTGGGAACACCTTTCAGGTTCTCTATACTAGATCCACTTCCCAGCATTTTTTTCCTCTTTGTCTTTACTGAATTGACTCCATTAAACGATACACACTCTGGGAAAACTTTTTCTGGAACATTTTTTCTCTCTTGTCTCCAACAGATTTACCTCCATGTTTATATAAATACCCCTGTTGGAGGGGGGGGGGGGGGGGGGGCTTTTTATAGGTACTTTCTTGTGATTGTCATACCTAGATTTACTCCCCCCCCCCCCCCATCCCCCCCCCCAAACATCCCATTCCCAATAAAGACATCCGCCTAATAGAGACTTTTCTTTTCTGGAACATTTTTCTCTTAGTTTCTACTAGATATATCTCTCATGTGAAAACCTGTTTTTTTTTTTTTTCGCTTTGTCCCTTTCAGACCTACAGTATACCTCCCAGAAAAAAAAAAAAACTCATAACAAATAAAGACATATTTTCTTGTTTAAAAAAAAAAAAAAAAACTCTGCTTGTGTACTGGATGTACCTCCCACTGAAGACTTTCTCCTAAACCCCCCCCCCCAAAAAAACCCCCAAAAAAAAAACAAGATGAAGATTCATGTTAAAGGATTTCTGGAGTGAGTGTTGAATGGTTTCCACTTCAATCATATTGCCGCATTGTCCACAGGCCTTTACCTCCTCCCAGATCACAAAAGAGCCAACAACGCAATTTCCGGATTGGACGTCCCCTTCCGAAGTGGGGAGAACACTTGCCTCAGGATGTGAGTATATAATGTATTTCGAGAATTCTTAGGCTGTGATGTAGAAAAAAAGCATGAAGTTGATTAAAGCATGGATGGCACAGGTTGATGAATGAATGAAGGGCTATTAGACAGGTCTGTCTGGGTGATTGTGATTCAGTTTGTGAGTGTGTGTATGTGTTGGTGTGTGGGCATGTCTGTGTCTTGTCTGTTTGGTGTGATCCTCTTAAGTATGAGAAAAATCAAGTTGTCATGATGCTTTCTATATTTGCCTTTAGTTACAAACTTTTCGAAAGCCTGCAGCCACACCTAATAATCATCATTATTTGTATGTGAATAGAAAATAAAAGCAAAACTTTGTACACATTTTGGACGAAGTGATATAAAAAACTAGCCAAGCAAGCCGCCAGACAACTAGCTGACCAATGTTTGAATTATTATGATTTTATTGTAAATCATTCTAATCGCTTAAAGGAAAATCAGTGTAAGATGAGCTGACTTTTCAACTTTACAGTTCTTCGAGCGACTGCAACTGTTTGAGGAGGAATCAAAGGCACGTAACAAGAGCTGAATGAACGCACTCTTCGAGAAATCAAAGAAAGTCTGGAGAAAAAACTATCTGGACAGCATAAGCTCAGCAAGCGCGAGGAGCAGATGTATGATGCTCTGAAAGGTGTGTACTTGGTAGATATTTGATTTTGTTTTTGCTGTAAAAAAAAATTTCATTAGTTTAGTGTTTTTGGTATGATTACTGGTTTGGGGCAAAGAGGTTTTGGGTTCAATCCCATAAGCAGCAAATGGGATTTTCAGGTCCCGTCAGCTCCTATGCAGAGTTGTTGAGGGTAAGGACTCATTTGTGAAGATAGGAACCAAAAAGTTGAAAGCGTCTCTAAGAGTGTTGCTCAGATTACCTGACCAACACTGCAGGTGTTTGTGTCTCTTGGGCCTAGTTGACAGCAGGATATTTTAGAGAAAAGCCTTAGCGCTAAGCCTTGTAGTAGATTATGTGGCAGGACAATTCAATTCGGGGTGTAGTTGAATTTGGGGAGACCAGAATAGGTGGCTGCTGTAAAGGGGTGCCTCCGAGGGGGCCTATGAGATTTGACAGAAAAGAAACACTGCAAAAACATTGTCAGACTTGGGAGCTGAATAATCCTCCACTTGAATTGTTCTTGAGATCTTCCATCTTGATATATATGTTTTTGACTTGCATGTTTACAGCCTAGGCCTACCATGCATGCATTTAAGAAATGAAAAACAAAACAGGAGGCAGTTCTTACGTTACATGTTGTGAACAATATGTCTGTGATAAAATATGAGAGGGTTAAAGAACAGGATGAAGTTATTGTTTGATTTTGTTGTACAGAAATTGTTTTAATTTTGTCTTGTATGTATACAACTCATTCAAGAAAACATACTTACAATATAACAACCCAAAGTAATATTTTCACATATATTAGATCGTTTTAGATTTTTGTGGTTGAAATGTTCGGAGTTATGTTTATTATGCCGAGTATGATAAAGTGAAAGCTATAAAACTGCTTTTTCCAAGAAATATCTGCACAACATTGCAATTCATCGAAGTTTGTCAACAAGCAAATGCTGCTGAATGACTAATTGAAAGACTGTTGCTTTTCAGATGTTAGCCTGCCCGCTCTCTTCATGCCCATTCGAACAGGCAACGTCTTCAATCCTAGAGCACACCAGTATTTCCATCCCACTGGTAAGTCTTTTGCATTATATTGATCAAATAAGTTTGTAGTGAGAAAAATGTAAGTGTAGGTTTAATTGTTTGTCATTACACTAATGATTTGACATAGAGTAAGAAAAAAAAAAATGAATGGTACATGGGAAAGAGGTTCTGTGAACACAGTATATTAGAGATGAAAAGTTTGGGCATTAGAAGGTAAATATAAGATCCTTCTTTTGCAGGAAATGGATACCATTGTGAACTATTTTGGAAGCAAAATCATTCATACCATCTGCATTGTGAACTATTCTGAAAGCAAAATCATTCATACCATCTGCAATCATTCATACCATCTGCATTGTGAACTATTCTGAAAGCAAAATCATTCATACCATTTGCCTAGAAGCTCTTTGTAAGCTGGTGGAGATATGTCATTGAATCTAGGAAGTTGGTGCTTCTTTAGCATGAAATATCACAGCCTATATATTCCATGGTATTCTCACCACCAAGAGGTTAAAAAACAGAATCCAATAGCACCCCAAAGTAGCAAGCAAAAGGTAGAAAAATGAAATGAGAAGAAAACATTGTAAGTAAATAAATTGCAGAAAAACTAAAATCATTTTGTAAATAGCATTGAATGTAGGGAGAAATATATGAGCCTATGCTTGAAGATCCATTTAAGGATACAAGGGAGGTCAATAGGTGTCAGCAGTCAGAGTGGTCAGCTCAGCTGTCGAATAAACCAAGCACTGTCAGTCACAAAGTGCTGACAGCAGCTAAAAATTCTGCAGGATGAAAAACAAAAATAAAGAAAGAAAATGAAATTAAAAAACAAGATAATTGTGCAGAACAGTGCTTACTTGGATCCCCAAATAGATCCAATTTTCCACTGACTGACCAAACAATAAAGTGAGGAATAGATTAGTAGTGGGGCAAAACAAGTGCAGGCTTGCAATTTCTGTGTCATTACAATAATGAAAGAAAAAAGTGTGTGTGTGTGTGTGTGTGTGATTACCGGTACATTGTTTTTATACATACAGAAACTGGTTGGCAGACGCATACCTGAAGAATGCGAAGATCAACATTGCTTGCCAACAAACAACAGTAATAGCAGTAATGAATTATGTCAGACATTCATTCTTTCATAGACACTGTTCTTTTTACATATTTATAGATCTGTTTGGTATATTATGTTGTCATTTGAACATCAAATAACTGGATTCTCAAGAGTCACAGCCTGCCACCAGGCATGCCTCAAACATCTCCCATTCTTTCAGTCATTTTTGTTCTTCTTTTGGACAGACGGTTCTGTCAGTAGTATCCTTTCTATTACTCTATTTTACTTTTAGAAAAATGTTTATAAAGACAATCCTGTTCATTTCATTAGGAGGAAAATATTGATTGTAAATTGTGTCTTTTAACTGTTCACAGGTTCAACAGAAATGAGACTGACTCAACCTCCATCAGTTTTCCAGCTTCCTCCTTTGCCACACAATAATGTATCCTTCTGTACTTCTCTGTGTGAGTGTATGTACTTGTGTGTGTGTGTGTGTGTGTGTGTGTGTGTGTGTGTGTGTGTGTGTGTGCATGCATGTGTGTGCGTGTGTGTGTGTGTGTGTGTTTGTGTTTGTGTGTGTGTGTGTGTGTGTGTGTGTGTGTGCACAGATGTCTGTGTGAGTATGTATGTGTGTGTGTGTGTGTGTGTGTGTGTGTGTGTGTGTGTGTGTGTGTGTGTGTGTGTGTGAGAGTGAGTGAGTAAATAAGATATGGGGAGAGAGAGAGGGGAGAAAGATGGTAGGGGGAGATAAGGGTAGCGGGCAGTTAAATGTGAGTGTGTGTGTGTGTGTGCGTGTGTGTGTGTGTGTGTGTGTGTGTGTGTGTGTGCGTTGGTAGTAGGATATGGTAAGATCTGTTTGTAAGAACAGTGTGTTTTTAAAAGCTTAGCAGACTTATGCAACACACTTGTAACAAACCATTTTATATAAACACCTTAACCAGTCTCCTCAGAAACTGTCCGTGGTCAACCTCTTTGAGCTGAGCAAGAACTTCCACAACCGTGGACCCGACTGGCTGATGGACCGCTACATTCAGCAGCAGCACCCCCTCTCCTCCATGAACTACCCCCAGACCCCTGCCCCAACCACCTCCATACAGCAGCAGCCCTCCGCCCACCTCCGCTCCGCCCGGGCGATGGGACAAGAGTCACACCTGACGCCGGACTCCCCAGAACACGATCGCATCTCTCACAGTGCCCAGATCAGTGTACCTGAGCAAGAGGTGTAGGCTTGGGTCTGAGAGTGATGATAGAAGTGGTGTTTCAGTGTGGTGCGTGGTCTTGTTTGCTTCTGTGTTTGTTTACTTTGTTCTAGTATTTTAAAGGGCTGAAAGAGGGATCTGTAAGGGAGAAAAGGCCAGCGACTTTGATTCTCTGTATTTGATGAGGTTAACAGAATTTAGATGAAATTGTGATATTTTGTTACTTTCTGCTGCTATTCACTGTTCTGCTGAAGTTGCTGCAATGCGTGCTATAACACCTATCCTGTATGAGCACATGTTGGAAGATGTTATGATATGTTTGTAATGCTTGGCTATATGTTGATCTGAAAAAGCATCTTGGAACAACATACCAAGCACTTCAACAGGAAAAAATAAAAAAGGAAAGGCACATCTTGTTTCAGTGCAAAAGAAAAATGTGAAAGTGTAAAGGAGAGAGAACAAGTGTGTATATACATTTTCTGTGAAGACGTTTTGTAGACTGCTGTCAGCACAGATGGAATGGAAGTAGGTTATTGCTTTAGTATGTTAACAGTCTTTCGGCACACTGTGTCGGCCAACCATGAAGAAGGAAAAAGCAGCATGGTACAACAGCTGTGCTTACTAGATGTATTTGCTGATCAAAGCTGAACAAATTACACAAACCTGTTATTGTTTTCCCATTTTGCTTACTGAGGTACATACATCCTCCCCCCCCCCCCCCCCCTGAATTTGATGTCCTGATTTTTGTTATTAATGCAAATTTTTGGCCAAAAGTGTTTATGCATTATAAAGTTGTGCATTTCAGTGTTTGAACTTCTCTTTTGTATGGCTCAATATTACAGGAGGTGGGACTGATTGCAAACAGTTTGTAAACTGTATCATTCTGAAACAATGCTGTGTATGTATGTGTACGCCATGGGCAGAGGTGGGCGGATGGGAAGAAGTGACTTATTTCAAATTCTTATGAACTGTTTTGATATTGACATTTTGTTGTTGTTGTTTTATGCAAACTTGTCTGAAAGACTAGTGTTTGATGTAAATATTTTTTTCAACATGTTTATTTTGAATGAATGTGGAACTTGCTTCATGGTGTATGATATTGTATTGATGTATTTTTGATTTCTTTTTCTTCAGTTTTCTAAATAAAAACAATGTGATAGTATGGAAAAACATTCTATAAATATTGGATTAAAGTAAGGAAAAGACATTAAAAGTTATGGAAGCTTTATTTTACATTTAATTAGAAGAAGATGCACATGCTTGCATGAATGCACACACAAACACACAAACCCTGCATGTCATATTTCTGGTGTATGCATGAGTATTGTATCTATTTCATGTTTTGTATAAATCTGCCATAAACATTTTTTTTTTCACAAGATCATTGAAAGGTATGTTCTGATTGCAGTGCTTCATATGTACATATCATTGTGATTGTGTGGGGTTGTGATTTACAAAATGTCTGTGATATGTGGAGTACTGCTGATATTTCACTGTAATTTGTCTGACAAAAAAATCACACTTATGGTCTCTAGAAAAAGAAGAGATAATGCATACATGTTAATGGCAGTTTTTGACTTGTTGCAATATCTTAGCTGAGTTTTTACCTGTTTTTGGTAGAACAAATAAACATGGTAAAGACGTGTGGTCAGTGTGTGGATTCGTCTTCCTATATGATTGTATGTGTGTCTCTGAGTGTGTATGCGTTCTCTCTCTCTCTCTCTCTCTCTCTCTCTCTCTCTCTCTCTCTCTCTCTCTCAGTGCGCGCTTGAAGTCATATAACAGTTATGCTTCACGATATGGGATGGGTGTAGTGATGTCCACAAAAGAACATTGAATTCTTCTGCGCTGATTGTCAGCAAACCTATCTTCTAGTCTTACCTCTGAAAACAAATAAGTAAAATTGTTAAAATGCTTTCTCTAAATAAACAACTTGAATTTGATGAGGCATCATTTATGTTTAAAATTTCAACAAATACCATCTCATGTTACTTTGATATCCTTTTTCTGAGATTTAACAGCAGTTCTGGATTGTAGAAATTCTTTCAGCCCAACATGTCCATTGAACGATACAAAACGAGCCTTGTTGGATGCCTGGAACTCGCTTCCAACTAGCTACAAAATACAAATTCATCAAAACATTTCAATGAACATTTACATAAACATTTCTTATCAGAAGAATTTCATGTTTCAGTCAAAATCGTAAACTTCAAAATTCACAAACTCTGCTGTTAGAATATGAGACCTCTCATCCTCACGCTCATCTCCTGGATGAAAACTTCTCAATATTCACAGTCTTCAGCTGTTGTCTGCTCATGGTATCTAAGGTAGAGTGCCACCTTTATTTTTTTGTGTGTTGTCAGTTTTGTTTATGACTCACTTTTGGTAACATTCCTTTTTATCGTTCTCTTCCATTTCCCTTCTCTGTCCCTCTTGGGAGTTTGTTGGATTGTGATGTTTCTCTTGCAGTAGTAAGAACACATAAACTTACAGGTTGGTGCTCAAAGTGAGATGTCATAAGTGGACTGCCTCAACTACTGAAGATCATTCAGTCTGCAATACAAATAGGGTCAAATATTAAAGTCTTTGCGGGCTAGGGGTCAGGGAATCATCTACGATTGTGTACTGTCACTATCTTTCGCCCTGGCAATGGCTGGTGCATGGAAATGTATGTTTCTCACTTTCTACTGACAAGACGTGGAATCCAACTGGCAGTGTGCCAGTTTTGCCTGTACAAAATTGAGTTAACTTAGGCATTATTATGAAACAGATGGCTTAATGTATTAAATGTCTACTACGTGAGTTTAGTATTGTCAGAGTTTGTTGTGCACGTGTGTGTGTGTGTGTGTGTGTGTGTGTGTGTGTAACAACATCAATGACCTACTGGAAATACATAAAAAAAAGTACGATCATACACACAATGTTGAATAATCATTTTCCCTATTGTGGGCGTGACACCAAAGAAACAACACACCAACTACAACAACAACAATAACTACAACACACACACACATACACACACACACACACACACACACGCGCGCGCGCGCGCGCGCGCGCGCGCGCGCACGCACGTACACATACCATTCTCAGTCAATCACCCTGTTGTTCCGCACAAAAACCTATGAAGAAGCAACGTTTGATGTGCGTTCCCAGAAACACAAGTACACGCACGCCAGGCCCCCCCCCCCTCCCCCCCCCCCCCCCCCCCCCCCACCCGTGTTTCAGTCAACGTTCCGTTCGTGGCCTCTTTAAAATATAAGAAAGAGAGAGAGAGAGAGAAGGGGGTGGGGGGGGGGTGGGGGGGGAAACACAAAAGTACCAGGAAACGTAACTCTTCTCAACCAATTATGACAGAGAGGAAGTTGGCTGCTTACCTGCCTTCGTTCCTGTGCTGACAGTAAACCTACAAACGAACAGAAGAAAACATTCCATATTTTTACCCATCTTTTCCTCTCTGTTGAGGTGAGAAAACTGTAGAACGGATCGAAATCCATTATTATCCACAGGTGAATCGAGTTTATCAGCTAACTGCTTCAAATGTTCTTGTGCCTTATGAAGAACAGCAGTAAAAAATGAATGTATGCCCATCCCATTTCTCAACTTGGGTCCCAGAGCTTCGCGATGAATCATTCATTTTAGGCCAAAATGATCACGAGGGGGAAAGGTCTTCGACCCGCCCAGAAAACGGTGCCTGAAGTTGGAAATTTCCAATCATCAGTCATGACTTCCTGATACATCCCCAGGCACGAGGAGGAAAGGATTACGCCCTACTGTGAACAGAGTTATTTCTTCAGTTCAAATTATGTTCCAGGACTGATGAAGGCTAAGTATACACAATACGCCCAATCGGCAGTTTACCCAACCCCCATCGACCCCACTTCACTGTTCACAACATACGTGCATGTCTAAACAAAGAGAGAGTGGGAGAGGCAGTGACACATTTTAGATTTCTTCACACACAATCAGGTGACTATCTGACACATCTTCTTTCTTCTTTATTCAATCGGCCTTATCTATTTTTCACAGCATGTGCGTTCAAACTCACTTTTAAAATGACAGAATTAGCAATGATGGTTGTGGTCATGCAAAAGAAAGGACGAACATGTACATAAAAGCAACAGTTTGTCTTTTAATTTTCTTCAAAGGCAGAGCTAAACTAATTGATATCCCAATGGAACAACTAGTATTTAATAAAAGTAGCACCAGGAGTGGGGGTCAATCTTATACCATACCTGCATCAAGTATTGACAGCCATTTACATTCATTTTATCCCAGTTCTGTATGGCTGTGGAACTCACCGCCGGGTGCTATCAAGATTGCCACAAATGCAGTCTCTTTTAAAAATCAAATTGATAAGACAATCCTGAGATCTGCATATTGATTGAATTTTTCTATTTTAACTTCCCCATGTATTTTATGGTTACCTAGGCCTTAACCTAGCCATTGCTTTTAACCTTTTAAATTCTTGTGCGACCCCTTGTGCCAAATTTTGCTCCAGGGGCCAACAGGCCGAGTCACATTTTCTTTTTTTTATGTGCGCTGATGATCTACTCAATTTTGAGTGAACTAGTATGTTAGGAAGAAGAAGTGCAAAATGTTTGCTGATGATACTTCTCTCCATTCCATTTCCAGTGGTTCAGTTACCCATAAACTAGGAAAGCAACTCAAAGAATTAAAAGATGATGCTCAAAGACTTATAGACCAAATTTATGGACCAAACTAAATCACATGTGCTTAAATGCAAAAACAAAACCAAATGCTTATAGGTATGTGCATGACAGAAAAGATAAAAGATGGAGTAAAAAGTACAGCCAAATATATTAGATGATCATATATAACAATAATGCTGAAGAGGTTGACTCAGACAATGGTAGGTATCATTACCAATAAGGATTTATCATGGATGACCACACAGCATCCCTTGGATGAAGGTCTTTCAGAAAAATTACATCAGATAGCCAATGTTAAATATATATCCTAGATACCCATTCTTGCATAAGTTGCAAGCTTTTCTGCTATGCTCATATTCTATCAGTGATTGATTATGCATGAGCATTATGGAACAACGGCAGTAAACCAATATAAAAAAAATATGGAACGCTACAAACAAATTAATACACTTTCCACTGCAGACTTTTGTTCAACAAAGCATGAAGTTGTAAGCATAATGTTGTAAACAGGAATGCTCCTAAATATATATATGAAATCATATATGAAATTAACCTTCATACGCATTATTATTTGCTATTATTTACCAAGAAACAATTTTTTTTTTTTTTTTATAAATCCAGGTTTTTTTTTTTTATAGTCAAGGGAAATGTATGGGACAGGCTACCAACATTAGGCAGCAAGTTTGACTGAAGAGCATGAAGAACAAAAATTAGTTTTGAAATAAAATCTGAAAAGGTGTCTATTAAACGGGGGATTACTTTGTTAGATCTGCTTTTGAATATATTTTTGTATCTGTACATTGTGGATGCTTGCATATGTATATATATACACACACATCTATGTACATATGTACATCTATGTACATGCTTGTGTGTGCCATTAAAAGTAATAAGAATGAATGGGTGTATCACTATTGTCAGTGTTATGTTGCTTTTAACAACATGCTTACTGTGCATAACTTGCTTTTGACAGTGTGCATAATGTGCTTAACTTTACTGTGTCTCTCTTTGTCTCTGTCTTTTTTTTTTTATCCCGTCTGTTCTTTCTTTTTTGTTTCTCCTTTTCTTTTTTTTTTTTTACTTCTTTCCTCCTTAATGACAATTTTTTTTGGTTTCATTCCTACCTCTCCCCTTTCCCTGCCTCTTCCGTTCCTTGATTATTTACAGTTTGTTTACCTTCGTTTTTATAGTTTCCTTTTTTCACATTTTTTCAACAGCCCTGATATGGCCCTTTGTGGTCGGCTGGGCTATAACTAGTATAAGCAACGTTATCTTATCTGATCTTATCTCACATTTTTTCCCAAATGGCTGACTTGATGTAAAAAGAACAAAAACACATCACTTGCTTATTCAATATTCCAACTGAAAATAACATTCAGACTTTGATGGAAACACACATTGACGTACACACTCACTCACACGGCACACACACACACGCACACATGCACGCATGCACACACACACACACACACACACACACACACACACACACACACACACACACACACACGCACACATTAATGAAGCAGTCACAGCTGGGGACAGGATAATCAAGAAGAGAGAAAATGACAAGAAGTTGATTGACAATTTAGCAATCTATTTAGCATGACAACAAATTCGCAAAGGTGTTCATTAATCTGGTTTGCAACTAGCTTGAGTTGATGAGAGAATGTGATATTTTTTGTATTTAGGTTCGTTTGTTCAATTTATGTCAAAACAACTTTTTATTTGATTCAGATAAAAATCCTTTTGAGCGTATGCCAGGTATTTTGTGTATGTGTGTGTGTGTGTTCAATACAATACATCCTCTCTGTGCACCACCATATTTCTCCATTTTCTGGTTGACTGGGGTTGTTCTGTTGATAGTTCAGTGTGTGTGTGTGTGTGTGTGTGTGTGTGTGTGTGTGTGTGTGTGTGTGTGTGTGATACTTTTGGGTTTAACTTCATTATCAGCAGCTGAAAGATCAAAAACACAATATAATGAATATTCAACAAAATATCATTAAGAAGTCGGTCATTGGGACAGTTTTTATAGCTCTGCAGACATACTCATCGTAGACTGAAGAGGATTAGAGTATCTGAGTCATGTATGGAAGTTGTGTAAGCATGTATGGGAATGGGTCTGGTGGTATAGATTGACACACTGGTCTGCCAGCAGTATACATCCAATGACTGAGTGACATAAGTGTGCATGGATGCACAAGTACACACACGCTCATGAACATGCATTAGATGTGTTTGTAGTTCTCGAGGACTTTTTTTGTGTGTAAACTTGGTCATCATTGGCGAGTAAACATTTGATTTTTCACTCATATCACATCTTCACGCTTCTGAAGTTGTAAATCAGGACTACACTCGGTCAAAGACAACATAAACTGATGCAGTGACTGTATATGTTTCCACTGGACCTGTATAGCAGAAGGGCATTGAAAGATTTGTCGATACTTCAGTGCCTGCTTGACCTCTCCTCTGCCCATGCAGTAAATGTTAAACACTTTTCTGTCAAAAAGGAACTGAACTAATTTTGTTGTGAAATATGTAACTTCATATCAGTTGACAACTAGGATGAAATTTGCTCCACCTGTGACTTGCACTTTGGTCCTGTACATTTAGGATTTTTTCGTAATTTTTTGGTGTTTTTTTCAGGCATGTTTTGCAGAATGCAGAATGATTATTTAGTGTCAGGTTGTCTTTGCTTTCTTCTTCAGCATGGCAGATGATCGAGAAATCCTGCGGGAGATCTGGGATGGACGGATCCCTGTCTGTTTTGTCCTGGCTCATGAGGAGGTGGACACACTAGAGGAACCAGAGCCGTATTTTGTAAGTTTTTCACATTGGCTTACATGTACCATTCTGCAAGGGTCTTATTTTTTCCTTCAGTCTGGCATGTCTTGTGTTGTTATCATGATTGATTTGTTTCGCAAATTGATTTCAATTAAATGTTCGTAGTGTTATCTGTGCACATATTAACAGACTGGAGCTCTTCTAGGGTGTGCTGCTATGGATTGATCAAATGGTCAGGTTGTACATTATCACTAACTGGGAGTAAGTGCTTACATTAGTGAGAACAACTGTTTGCATGAAGTGTGCATCATTTGCACACATGCGGCTGAAACTGTTGTTGCCGCCCACTGTTTGATGAAAGTATATTATTTAACATATGTATATTTTCTGAGTAGATGAAAAGAATAAGAGACGTCCGGCTTACAGTGATGTGCTTAAACATAGATGAAAAGAATGAGACATCCGGGCTTACAATGATGTTCTTAACATAGAGTGTTATTTAAGCACTGAGATTAAATGATTACGTTGAGATATCAGTGACCGTGGGGTCTTCATGTTGCAAATGTTTTGAGAAGGTGGAAAGGTAATTTTCATATATTGTTGAAGTGAATGCAGCACTAATACTTGAGAGTCAACATCAATGTCTGTGTGTTGAATCAGAGTTAAGTAAAAGCAAGCCTTGTATGTGATATGACAGTGAATGCTATTAGTTGTTCGGTTTTTGCCTAAGATAGAGAGAAAATGTTGTTAAATAATGCATATTTCAACATCGTGTTAGCTTGATCTTGAAACATGTTGTGACAGCTGCTGGTGCCCCGTCAGAGCTACTTTCCCCTGGTGACAGACAAGGTGCACAAGCAGTTTGTCAAACACATCAAAGAGGAGCTGCAGCAGGCAGGGGAAATGTGGCTGGAATTTGAAGGCCAGCCTCTGAAGTGGTCAGTCTCTGGTGTGGGTGTGTGTACTTGGTGACACTTCTTGCTCTTCCTTTTCCTGCTTGCCCTGTCCTTTTTTTTTTTTTTTTTTTTTTTTGTTGTCTTTTCTCCTCTTTCTCATGCACATGTGCAGGATTCTCAGTTGTTTTTTTCTCTGTCTCCCATTCTGTGTGTGTGTGTGTGTGTGTGTGTGTGTGTGTGTGTGTGTGTGTGTGTGTGTGTGTGTGTGTGTGTGTGTGTGTGTGTGTGTGTGTGTGTGTGTCAGCGCAATACCTAATATGAATGATTTAGTTTAGCAAGGACAGACTAGAAGAAAAGGTTGTGCCTAAAAGCTCTTCTTTAATCAAGTTTTCTGACTTGTGTGTGTGTACATGTATGTCAAAGTGTTTGGGTATATACATCATGTGTTTGTGCTCTTCTGCACTAACATTTGCATGCATATGTTGCATTTTGTGTATGTGTGTGTGTGTGTGTGTGTGTGTGTGTGTGTGTGTGTGTGTGTGTGTGTGTGTGTGTGTACCATGCATGCACACATATTTGATCATAATTAAGAGATACAATGTCATCCAAAGTAAATTCTTTGATTATGATAGGAACTGTATGTGATCTAGCCAATCCAACATGATATTTATTTCAAGCAAAGTAATGTGTAATTTCAAGAATGTTTTCTGCCACATAAATTCAGATAACAAATACTCTTATTTATGCCAGTGTATACACATTTGCTCATGTGCGCTCAAACAGACACACACTCAAGCACACAATCGTGCATGTGTGTGCATGCACACGCGCACACACACACACACGCATGCATGCACACACACACACACACACACACACACACACACACACACACACACACACACACACACACACACACATTTACTCACACACTCATTAAAACATGCACATATGGACAGAGAGACGCACACTCACATACACACATGGGAGAATGACATCAGACACCAGTTGAGTACTGATGTACTGATTCTGCTTTAGAAATTTCCAGTGCCAGCAATGGTACACTCTTATGGCTTTTCCAGGCACTATCCCATTGGAGTATTATTTGACCTGCATGGGAGTGCCAGAAACTTGCCATGGAACCTGACTGCTCATTACCAGGTGAAGTAACGGTCATAATTAAAAAAAGAAGACAGACTAAATCATTAACTTTGCTTTTTTTTTTTTTTTTTTTTTGAGACCTGGAAATGATACATTTTCGCCCAACTTTGAAAATTGTTTGGGTTAAAAAACTGTTGCCTAAGTTTTGAAGAGCAAATGATCAGTTTTGCATCATTTCAAAGACGGGTTATATTAAACTTTGTGCAGCTTTTAAGACTTTGTAAATGATAAACTTTGTTGTAACTTTGAAGAATAAATGAATTTTAAACTCTGAAGTATAGCCAAATTTACCCCCCACGTAAGGGGAGACATGTTCCCGAAAAGCAGCTCAATGAATATTTCAGAAATTTCTTTCCGTCAGTCGATTATCTTCTGTGATGGGGGTAAATGTAGATACAGCCAAGCTTTGCATAATTTTGTAGGACTGTGTAACTTAGAGATACATAACTGAGAGATAAATGGTAGAGAACTGATAGAATGTACACAGTCTTGAAGAAGAATGATAGATCTTTTTAGACAAAATCAGTGATGAACTTTTCATAAAATTAAGGACTATTTTAAAGATAGAATGGCTTTAGTTGTATAATTTCGATTACTGAGTAGATGATACACTTTGTACAATTTTGAATAGTGATTTAATGATTAAGCCTGATTTCATAATAAACTTTGCACAGTTTTGAAGATTGCATTATCGATAAAACATTTCAGTTTTAACTACTGTATGGTCAGCATTTCAGAAGTTTTTTGACTGCATAAATGACACACTTTTCATAATTTTGAGGACTTTGTAAATGATTGTGGCTGCATGTCCTGTTTTGTGCTAAGTTGAACAGACTTCTTGGACCCCCATCTCAATATGAGACTGTTCTAAAGATGTCAGTTCAGCATTTGATTGACCTTTACCTTTCTGTGGCTTCTCTTGCCCTCTCTGTATTAACTAAAGGAAGCGCTATGATGTCATCAGAATACATGGGTTTGCATTATAGCCAAAAAAGCCTGCAAAATAGATAATTTTTATTATTTATGTAAACTCATGTTCATAGCGATTTTTTTTTTTTTTTTTTTTTTTTTTTTTTTTTTTTTGTTGTTGTTTATTTTAGGAAAGGTTAACATAGAAAGGACTTCTGTTGGTATTTCTGAATGTAAGTCAGTTGATAGTCGTTTCACTAAGCCTGGGATGTTGATCTTGCTTGTGATCTGATACAGAATTTTCCGGGGAAGACGAGCTTCTTCACTGCCCCAGCAAGGAGGCGGTAGAGGCTCACTTCATGGGAACAGTGAAGGAGGCGGATGCTCTGAAGCACCGGGGCCTGGTCATCAATGGCATGCAGAAGAAAGACCACAAACAGCTGTGTGACCGGCGTGCTGAACGGTGAGTCATGGGCTGAATGGGGACACATTGGCTGAATGGTGATATATTGGCTGAACGGTGAGTCATGGACTGAATGGGTACACATTGGCTGAATGGTGACATATTGGCTGAACGGTGACACATTGGCTGTATGGTGACATACTGGCTGAACGGTGACACATTGGCTGAATGGTGACATATTGGTTGAACGGTGAGTCATGGGCTGAATGGGGACACATTGGCTGACTAGTGACACATTGGCTGAATGGTGACACATTGGCTGAATGGTGACACATTGGTTGAATGGTGACACATTGGCTGACTGGTGACATACTGGCTGACTGGGGACACATTGGCTGACTGGTGACACATTGGCTGAATGGGTGACACATTGGCTGATTGGGAATTTCATTAATGGTAAGTCTTTGATTGAGTGGTAATGACTTGAATGGTGGGCTGTGCATTGGCTGAATGGTAATTGCTTTAAAATGATCAGTCTTAGGCTGAATGGTGATGACTTGAAGGGTGGGGTTGTGAGTTGAGTGTTATTGCTCAAAGGATGAGGCATGTGATGAAGACTGAGTTATGGACATGCTTATATGTGCATTTGTCTGCGCGCGCACACACACACACACACACACACACACACACAAACACACAACACGTATACGTGCACAGACACATTCGCAGATGCACACACACCGCAGCTCCCAGAATAAAGAGACTGAGGGAGACAGCAACTTATTGTAGGAAAGAATGTTTGGGTAGAATTTCAGTGTGTGTGTGTGTGTGTGTGTGTGTGTGTGTGTGTGTGTGTGTTCATCAACAGATGTTTTCAAATTTCAGGGCGTTTTAGAAATTATCATTCTTTCCTTAACTTTCCATTGTGGACATTTGCAGTTCTTTTTGTATGTGGGCATCGTTGTTGGGGTATCATCAGATTAAATTTGCTTTCTTTAGTAGAGAAAGGAGTAGGAGTGTGGGATGAAGAGGTTTAGTAGGTATGTGGTGGGGTGGGTGTGGGTTCAAGTAGGAAACAATGGTCTGTCAGAAGAACAGCAAACCTAAGGGAAGAAATTGTGCTGTAGTATACATGAATGATGTTTACTTCGTATCTGTTGCATGCCACATACCTGGGAGAAAATTTGAGGTAAAGATTGAGGACAACACATGTGCACTAGCTTTACTCTTATGTCTGTGTTGCAGATAAATTTGACCAGTTTTGGTCTGTGAACCGCAAGCTGATGGAGAGTGAGGGTGAAGAGGCTTTCAAACACATTCCTTTTAGGATACATCAGGTTGGTCTGCTTCTTATCACATGTTCTCCTTCAGGTGCTTTTCTTTCAGGAAACACCCGGTTGGTAGTCAGGTGATTATACATTTTTTTCCTACAGACATTTTTTTTTTTTTTTCATAATTCCAAGTTGGTTAATCCTGGATTTACTATTTTCTTCTTCAAACGACAGATGAGCAGACTTGTGATTTCATTATCTCATCAAACTCTTTCCTTCTAGGATACAGCATGTCTGAACTGGATGAGCCTCCGAGCATTTTTATCTTCAGATGCTATGTTTAACTTGGTGAAGAGTACCCTGTTTATTCCTGTCCGGTAAACTACCTGGTGGGGGGTATGCAGGAAGCTAACTCTGTGCTCAAGGACATTATTGGCGGCTGTATATATAACCATGGTAATCTATGGTAAATTCCCATGTGAGGGCATGTGCAAAAAGTGCTTTATGTCTGCTTCCAGCAGGCAGCAAGCAGCTGTTAAAAAAGGTAAAATGTGCAAGGAAATTTATATATTCCTTCCAGGATATACATTAATGCTTAAGAAGTTGCTGTCAACTGAGTTTGGATGTTTCTTTTTCCCATCCCATGTCTCCCACCTTTTTCTGTTTCTCTCTCTCTCTAGCATTCTGTTGTTTTTTTTTTTGTTTACTAGCTCCCCTGTCTTCCTCTTCTGTTATGTGTTTTATTACATGGAAATATTTAGGAATATTACAAAAACCTCTCTTAAAGTCATTATCTTTGCAACAGCCTCCTTCTATGTTCTCTTCCTTTTGCCACATTTATGGTGGAGCTAAACAGCTTCTCATTTTCCTGTTAAAGTAATTTTTGTGGCTTGTACATTTGTTTGAGAAGGGCTTTTCAGCAAAAATTCCAATTTGTTTCATAGCTTGTCTTTTTGTGCATTACATATATAGTGTTCTTTTACTCTTGTTGCATGTTTCTTTCATTTGAAAGGAGTAGTCACGGTGATGTTGATTAATGCTCAGTTTGTGATATTGCAAAAGTCAGTGACAGAATCCTGTGGTGATTTGTTGATTGTGAAGTTATGCTTTTTTGTAAAACTACATGTCATCGAAAACGTCCAAAGAGAGGATGCAATCACATACACACTATATATTTCTGATCGCAGTCACTACCATTTAAGTTGATGTACAGGCGCAGTTATCTTGAATCAGAGTGAACTTCCTCATGTAGCCTCATATCCCTTTTCATGGGTGTGATAAAGTTACTGGGATTCCACTGACACCAGATGCAAAAGTACCTCATGCATACAATTTTCAGTCTTTTGAACCACCCGACAGGTAAAAGATTGGTCAAATAGAGCTACCAGCACCCCATGCATTGATCCAAAGGTTGGTAGACTTATGTTTATACTTTTGTCTCCTCATGCATTCTTCTTAAGATGTACAAGGTTGGGAGACACGATTGGCGGACTGCATTTTCTCCTCCATACATTAATTCATTTTAGGATACATTGGGCTGATCGATCCATGGCTACATTTTCTGCTTTGAACACATTCATTTTAGGATACGCAAGACAAGTTTTTTCATTCAAGCACATTCCTGTTAAGAAACCGTTTGATTGACTCTAGGTAAAAGTTTTTCTTTCGTTTCAAACGTTTTTGCTTCAGGGTATACCATGAAGATTGATTGCTATTACCTGTCCTTTAAATTCTTTCATTTCAGGAAACAGAAGGTTGATTGATACAATGGCAAATTTTGACCTTCAAATTATTTTTTCAGGAAACATGAGGTTGGAAGACGGCTGATAGCATTTTTTTCCCTTCAGCAGCATCAGGCTGATTGATGTATAATATTTCATCTTCAAACACATTCCTATGAGATGCTGTAACTTGGTTAATGACTGATTAGATTCTTTTCTTAAACTGACCATTTGCTTGTTGGATGTGAATGATTTACAACTTATTTAATGTTCAAGATTTTTTTGTAGAATACAACATAATGCACTGAGTACTTCTATCCCCTTCACCCGTTAACTTAGGAGTGGAACCACTTGATTTTACCTGATCTTCAATCCTGTCATTGTTGGTGTTATGGTTCTTGTTGGCCAGCCGGACAGTCTGCCCATACAGAAGCTGTTCAAACCCAAAGACGATGATGGGGAACCTCACACTCTGGAACACCTGTTGAAGTTTGCTTTACCTGACTATGAGTGGCCAGGTGAATATATATGCTGTGCTTGCAATGCTTATGTGTGTGTGTGTGTGTGTGTGTGTGTGTGTGTGTGTGTGTGTGTGTGTGTGTGATCGGCTGTGGGTGGGGAGTAGTTTGCATGAGTGATATTTGATGTGTGAGTGTGTGTGATGTACATCTATCTCTCTGTCTGACTGTTTGTCAATCTTTCTGTCAATCCATCTGTGTATTTGTTTATGTAGATAGAAGACAGATAAATATATGTGTGTATGGGTCTCTGTCTGTGAGCAACACTTACTCTGTCTGGTTTATCTAAGGAGTTCCTTTGATGCTTACATGAGGATTTTAGGGAGTCCATGAGATTTTAGAGGGTCAAAGCAATCAGCTGGGGCTACCATGATTACTAACTTTGTTATCCTGCCTACCTGTAAAGGGAGATCAAGCTGGAAATGGGAACTGATGTGTTAGACAGTGCCAAAACTGGTCAGCTGAACTTGTTCAGATTTCAATCAGTGTCAATCACAGAGGTTACTGCCTCCCATGGACTTCTGAGCCAGATTTTAAGTGCGTTTGTTCAGTTTTTAGGAAGTTAGGGATGCATATTTTTATGTTAACAAAAGTCTTGGTGTGTGTGTGTGTGTGTGTGTGTGTGTATGTGTGTGTGTGTGTGTGTGTGCGTGTGTGTGTGCGTGTGTGTGTGTGTGTGCGTGCGTGCACATGCGTGTGTTTCGTTCCTGTTTTCAAGGTTCTTGTATGCAGAAGCATATCGTGAGCAGACTCACAGAACATGATTTTCATGCATGTCTTACAGACGAGCTGCAGTTCAAAAGAGTCATGGTCCAAGGGATTGAGCCCAGTCTTAGCACCCCGCTGTTATGGCTGAGCGAACATCTCAGCTACCCAGACAACTTCTTGCACATCTGTGTCATTCCTCGAGTGGAGCATGAAGATTAATAAACAGTCTTTGGTGTCTCAGTGTAAAGCAGCAGATGAACTGAGAAAAAAAAAAAAGAAAGAGAGCACTTTGCTGTGATGTTTGAGAGTGTGTATAGTGTGTGTGTGTGTTTGTGTGTGTGTGTGTGTGCGCATGCGTACGTGTATGTGTATGTGTATGTGTAAAAGAAGTAGAGACAGAATTTTGCTGTGATTGTACTAGTGTGTGTGGGTGTGGGTGTGTGTTAGACTGTGATGAAGTTCATTAATGTTGGTGCAATAGTGGATAATACTGAATATAAGGACAATAATAAATCTGGCCACAGACTATGCCTTTATGTGTCCCAGTTAACTGTGTGCACTGAAGTGAAAATGGTGGTGGTAGTGGTGGTGATGAAGTGAAAATGGTGGTGGCAGTGGTGGTGTGCTATTTGAGGTTATAGTGAGTGTGTGCTTTTGTCCCAAGATATTCCAAATCATCTAATAAATTAAGTAAGTAAAAAAAAACAACCAGCTAATTAATTAAGAAAAGAGGAGTCGAAGTAAAAGAAAAAAAGAGAGAAGAAACCACAAAGAAATGAAAACAGTTTTACTGTTCTTCCCCCCCCCCCCGCCTCCCTTCCTGTCCAAACCCAGCTCTCCTTACTGCATGAGGAATCTCGCAAGACAAAGGAAGTTTCAGCTTATAATGGAATCTCACACTTTACTATTAGTTTGACCTTGTTATTCTCAATCCTCTGTCTTCTGTAGTGATGCGAAACTGTCATGTTTTCAGCGTTCATTATTTGTGTTTTGTTTTTAACTTCAGTGTTTTCAGCATGTATTATCTTGGTTTTTGTTTTTTAAAGATGCTTTGTATTCAGGCCTGTAGGAAAATTAAGATACCTAGCGATGCTTACTTTATAAGTCTGTGTAAGTTTCCTGCTGGTCTAAAAACAATTGTTCGTTTCCAGTAGCACGGTGTAGGTTGGATTTTCTTTTGTGTTATTTTATTTTTTTTTTTTCATTTCATTTGTTTCAAGAAAGGTTGCCTTACCATAAAATTGTTTTCAAGAAAGGTTGCCTACCATAAAATAAGCAAATGCTGTGTGCTACTAGCACTTTTAGCAGTCATTTTGATTGTACTCCTTTCCCTGGAAAGAATATAGACTGCTTGAATACTTCTGTTTCCTGTTAGTTTGGTCCTCAACCACAACTTCTCTGAGTGCCTGTTTTGTTCGTTTTCTTTTCCAGTCTCCACCTCCCCTCTCCTCCTACATCCCTCTTGCTCCTCTTCAAAAGCCTACAAATTTGTTGGATGACTGGAAACAAACAACTTTTAATTTTTATTGTTAGAAATGATTCCAGTATGTTATCCTGTACAGTTTGAACTATTGCACAACTTCGATCATCACAACACATTTCTGTGTATGAAATTCAGGCTGCTCACCGAAGGGAGAGTGCATTGCTGCAGTACAATACTACCCATACTTTTTTTCTCTTTATTTATATATTTGTTTATCTATCAAAGTGGACTTCCCTGTAGACTTTTTGCCATGGATAACTCTCTTATTGCTCTGGTTCTTTCGTAAGCATTATGTATGCAGCACATAGGATCTCAATTAATCATCTCATCCTAAGACTTTCACCAGCTGTTGAATCCTCCTGTCAGTCTTTCATTCAACCTCAACAGAGAAGAAAAACTTCTTTTGCAGGCCTTCTCCCAAGGGCTTTTCAGTGAAAATCTAATATTTTTGAGATGTTCATCAGGCTATACTTTTGTTCAGAGATGAATTTTATGACAGAAAGTTTGAAAAACGTTCTGTTTGAGAGATACAGACATCTGCAGAGTTGATCAGGAAATTTGAGCAATGCTCATGAAGACATATCAATTTAGTGGATAAAACTTGATTGTTTGGTTCCAGTCTTCCCATTGAGCCCATGGCAAATTCAACACTGGATAGCAGGCAATTGGTGCAGAAGAAATCCCAAAAATGACTATTAAATTGAACCCATGACCTCAGAGTGGAAAATCCGCAGCACCTACTACTGCACAATAAAGGCTGGTGGAAGGAAACAGTTTTGAGGTGTTATGTTTTGATTCTGCACTGCATGGGGGAAGCTGTTCGACAACTACAGGCAAGGAAAGGCAAAAAATATATGCAGCAGGGCTTCCTCCATGATAACCTTCCTGCTGCAGTTCCTCTTTACACCAACGACCACTTTAGAAGATATCCTCACCCTGAAGACTCCCTGTATACAACACACTTGGCTACAGAACAATCACGTTCTAAGATCAAGTAGTACACCGAAAAATGCCACCACTAGAAAGACAATCCTGCAAACTGATGCAAATTATCAGCCTGGTCAGAAACTGAACATAATGAATGACACTGGACCTAGGCAAGATTGGACACTCGTTTCACCAATAATCACAGATGGGCACAATTTGTAAAGTATAGACCATTTACTAGACAACCAAATGACAAACACATAGACCATTTACTAGACAACCACATGACGAACGTATAGACCATTTACTAGACATCCAATGACGAATGTATAGACCATTTACTGGACAACCAAATGACAAACATATAGACCATTTACTAGACAACCAAATGACGAATGTATAGACCATTTACTAGACAACCAAATGATGAACGAAACGAAGTTGTGTGAATTGGCATGTAAATGCCAGAAATCTTTCTTGCATGCCATCAGATAAATAAAGGATACTTAATTATTATCATACTGATCAGGTGAACTGCATTTCTGGGGCCAAAGTTTTCATTAAAACAAAGCAAAAGTAACTTGGGGGCATTTTACTGCTCATAAATCAAAAGCCAGAAGCTCACTTCTATGCCATATTAAGATTATTCAGAAACTCTAGGGCGAGGAAAGGCAACACTAAATAATTCAGGCAGAGTCCTATTTTAGATCCCCCACCTCCCACTCTGCCATCTCCCCCATTCCTCCTTTCATGGTTTTGCACTCAACGAATCACTTCTTCTGTAGAGTCTCCACAATCAACTGGCTGATTATTTTGAGACTGTGAAACGGGGGATCTGTTTAAAAAAAAAAAAATTGTCTAATTCCTACTTCATTAACATGAAATTACATTCATACCATGAAGTGACACCCCTATCTTGCCTTCTCATTAGCCTACACACACACAAAAAAAAAAACCAAACAAAAAGGTAAAAGCTATGTGCGGAGCTGCCAGCAGGCTACAACGGTCGCTTTTCATCCATTACTATGGACTAGCTGGCCCCAGGTTGCAGTAGGTGACTCAGGCCCACAACATCCTTCCACTCATCCATTCGCACAACCATCTCTGTATAACTGATTGACAATTTTTTTTTTTTTTTACGAAAGAAGGAAAGTGTGGGGGGGGGTGGGGGAGGCCTCTGGAACATGATTTTGCATGCATGTCACCTGGTGGATTTAAGATTGAATGGACAATAATTCCGATAATGATCTCCAGTTTAAACCATTAGATAAATCATTAACCATTTCCAAATGATGTGCAGTTACTTGAACAAATTAAAGAAATTTCACCTGTTGGTTACCAGACGTCATTATGATAAGCTGCGCACCCATCTCGAATCACTCAGCACCTATGCAAAAGAAATAAATGCAAATTGTTGGTGATGAATTTATTCTGGGTGTTTTCCCCTTTCAAGTCTTTCGGAGCCGTCCTGTGTCAGTGGTGTTTACAATTCAGTTTTGAGGTTTAAAAGAAATTCTGGCAGGACATTTAACATTACCTGTTGTCTTGTAGGACGTGAAAGATTTAAAAGAAAAATCCCCCACCCCTTTCCCTACCCCACCCTCTCCCCTCTCCGAGCCATGTTCTCGATTTGTTGTGGAAAAAGAAGGCAAGACAAGAGTAAGCCCCCTCCTTCATTACAAATAAATGTTGGACGCCCTCGGCAAAGGTCACACAGGGAACGCTGTGAAAAAAACAAACAAACAAAAAAAAAAAATCAGCTGACAGCCAGGCAAACCCATGAAAAAAAAAAAAAAAAAAACCGGTCGCCAAATTCAAAATATGTTGTTGCATATTTTTGTATTAATCAAAAGTTATACTTTGAAATACTTGATGCTGAAATTTCTCAGTCAAAGCAAAACTAAACGAAACAAAACAACGATAAAAGGCAAAATCCAAAAATAAAAAATAAAAACCGCATTTCATGGGAGGTAAAATCTATGATCTTTTGCAATTCAGTTACTCCCCTTTGTCCATTTTACACACGTTTTCTCACGCAGGATAATGCATCGCTTTTCTGCATTGGTGAATGGCGAAAGAATCTGGAAGTAATATAGTATTGACGATTTCCATACAAACCCATGGCATTTTGCTTCTTGTATTAAGACTCAAAATATGATTAAATGAATTTCACAATGATTACAACGTATAATAATGTCCACATGAGAAGATCTATGCCAACAAAAGTTTCTAAGGAAAAAATAAAAAGCGAGAGAAAGCGTCAATATAAACGTAAACAAGGAATCGACGCAAGAAACACAAAGAAACAAACACACATATATATCACTTGCAATAACGTTATCATTTGTAACGTTACTTGGTCACCCCGACGATCGTGTTCAATGCAAATGATACACTTCATACTACATACATTCAAAGATTACTGCTGTGCGATGATATCCTGTATATATTTTAAGAGTTATTAATTCATTCACAGTTCTTTGTAGACTTTTATGTAGCTCTACAACGTTCTTCTTGTGTCTAAACAAATAAGCAACATTTTTTGATGGTAAATTTTATTTTGTGTTCCTTTCTTTCCTTTTCAATTATGTCAATTTCGCTTCGTTTCCAGGTATGTATGTATGTTTGTGTGCGCGTACATATGTATCTATTAATGAATGAATGCTTTAAGTGATTAAATTTCTTTTTTCATCAACTTGAATTCTTCCACGTAAAAAAAAAAATCAGATATTTAGATAACTGCGTACGATGTTTGTGCGCGCGTTAGTGTGTGTGTGTGTGTGTGTGTGTGTGTGTGTGTGTGTGTGTGTGTGTGTGTGAGAGAGAGAGAGAGAGAGAGAGAGAGAGAGAGAGAGAGAGAGAGAGAGAGAGAGAGAGAGAGAGAGCAATGTGTCTTACTTCACGTCATTATTTCATTTCACTCAGTTTTGTTCTGAAAATAAGCAAAGACGGATTTTTCCCCCCAAAGTAACTCTTATCATCGTGCTCTTTATCGATTGTGTTTTTGTTTAATAGTGAAAGGAGTAATGGTATTCAACAACGTTTCAATATATTAAAGCCTTCAATGTCTACCCCCGTTTCCCCGCACCTTCCTCATCCCCCTCCCCCCTCCCTTCCCCTCGTTACTTCTGTGTGATGTCAACAATATATATATTTTTTTGCATTAGATGTGTGAACAGCATTAAAGAAAAATAA
>JADBJO010000032.1:1286163-1293663 GCA_016801955.1 Conus betulinus | reverse complement strand
GGCTCTGTAGTAATGTGAATACGGGTTAGTACACCTATGGGTCGCTTCCACGGCAGTTTTTGTCGTGTCAGGTCCAATGGCCATCACACAATGGCAGCTGCCTGGGACCAGTTACATCCCTTGACGTCTTATTGGACTGCCCTGTGCGTGCCTGCACCCTATGTCATACAGCACAGGCTTGCAAAGATGGTGTGTAGGATTGCTTCCAGCTTCTTCTTTTTTTTTTTTTTTTTTGCTGTCCGACACCCCTTCCACAGCCACAGCCCGGCTGGTCCCGCCGCAGCCCCGGCACCGGCAATCCACAGGGAACAGTCAATGTCAAGTCGTCAAGAGGCAACCCACCGGAGGAGACACTGCACTGCTGCCGAGTCACTTCGGTGGTGTTCAGTGGCGCCTGTTCTGATCTAACATACGCAGGACACCACCTACTAAGCCCCCTACTGACGACATAATTGCTTAGTCGCGGAGCCGGCGTGAGTGAGCTCTCCCTCCCGGAGGGCGCCACCACGTCCGTCCAACGACAGCCCCCATGGACCCCCCGATACCGGTGACCCCGACGGAACCAAACCAAGGCCACAGACGTGGGAGAGGACATCGAAATTGAGGTCACCATGAGAGCAGGGCATGAAGGGCCACAGAACTTGAGACATTTTTTTTTTTTTTAATGCTGATCGATGAGAATGAGGATGATGATTAAGATGATGCTACGGATTTCCATTTCGGTCTGAGACTACATGACAGGGCTGTACTCTACGCTTCCTTTCATAATATATCCCGCGGCGTCAACCAGGCCCGAGAGATACAGGCACCTGCAGTGTTGGTCAGGAAATTTGAGCAACACTCTCAGAAAACGCATCCATTAAGTGGATGAAACTCGACTGTGTGGTCCCAGTCTTCCCAACTGAGTCCGCAGCAAACTCAACTCTGGGTAGGAGCCGGTCGGGGCAGAAAAAAACCCACATGACTCTGATGGGATTCGAAACCCACGACCTCAAGGACCGTTATTCACCACTTGGTTTTCCTGTCCATGTGCTTTTTTTTTTTTCCCTATTGACTATCAAAAGCACATTTTCGTTCCAGACATTGAAAGTCAAATTGAGATGAACTGACTTGAAAGCTAGCAAGACCTGACGGAGGCAAAAGATCAACTCTGAAAATGTGATGGCGTAAAGAAATGGGACCTCTGAGGGTCGATTAGCGTCTCAGTCTGGCAAAGATGATGTATATATTTCAGTAAATATATCAACCTGGCCGGACTGTCTTGTTGATGTGTGTGTGTGTGTGTGTGTGTGTGTGTGTGTGTGTGTGCCGTGGTGACATCACTGGAAAAATCTGGGAGGGCAAAACCGTGGCGTTTTGCTGAGGTAGACAACAATACAAAAAGACGACCGGGTCTCGTCTGCTTCCCCTTTGATCTTCCCTTCCCCTCGCCGTGCCCTCTTTTCCTCAAATCTACCGCATTCTCGATTCAGTCCATTTTGTCTCTTCCCCTCACACCCGCGCCATATGCGGTCTCCTTTAATAAACAACCGAGATATCATGTACGCGCGCCCAAAAAGAGACCAAGTCGGCTGTCGGAGAGGATTCTGTCGTGTCTCAGCTGACTTCAGTTATTAAAGAGCACCAAAACAGCCTCAGGTAACTTTTTAACGAAGTTCTACTCTTTCCGCCCCGTTGCCCCTGTTCCATGTGCTTTTTGGCCACTCGATTTGTGCCGGGCTGTGAGCTCTTTCAGACTTGTCTCCCTTTGATACCCGATTCTTCTGACGTCTTCACGCTGAGGCTGTTCTTCAGAGTTACGCCCCTTCGCTTTGGCTGTCCCACCCTCGCGCTGAAGGATGAAAGGTCAATCAAACATGACTTCCCGAAACGAGAGTGCTCCGGTGGGGGTGAAGAAATAATTGGGGGTAATTTGGCAGGTATGATACCGCAAATAAGAATGTGATGGGTGGGTTCCCGGCGCTATTTGAACGGCCCCGTGGCCGCCATAAACGGCACCCGGGGGCGTCTTTGGAAGGGTTTGACAGGTTGAAGAATCCAAGCTCGTCTATTCTACGGGCGCGAACATTTAGAACGCGTCCAGACCTAACCTGAAGGTTCTGATGTTATTTTGATTTTTTTTTTCTTTTCTCCTCTCCTCGCCCGACAAAGGCAATGAATGTTCATGGTGGTGCGAGAGACACTGTAATTATATGTATAATTTTTCTTTTCAGAGCGAGCACACACACAGACACAGACAGACAGACAGACAGATAGACAGACAGACACACACAGGCGCACGTGCGCGCGCACACACACCCACCCCCCACCCCCCACACACACACACACACACACACACACAGACATGCACAACGCGCACATGCAAACACACGCACCCCACACACACACACACGCGCGTGAGTGCACACACACACACACACACACACACACACACACACACACACACACACACCACACTCACTCACTCAAAAAACACAGAGAGAGAGGAGAGAGAGAGAGAGAGAGAGAGAGAGAGAGAGAGAGAGAGAGAGAGAGAGAGAGAGAGAGAGAGATACACACAGACAGACAGACAGACAGCAATGAACACATTAAAAGGGGTGCATAGAAACTCTGTTTCATAGTTGATATCAACTGAACAAACAACGTCAGTCAGGAAACGAACGGATCAATTTTTGAGTTAATACAGGGCACAAGTTGACAATCTATATGCTAATTCAGGAAACAAATCACCCAGTCCTGCAGTGGTCAAAACACAGACAGAAATGGGAGCAGATCTAGTTGTTAAAGTGGAAGTGCTAACCCGAGAATGATATTTGCTGAATCCATGGGTCAAAACACAATCATGGAAAAACATCGTCTAAGAGAACTATTCACCAAGGTAGACCATTATTATCATCATCATTATTATTATTCCATGTTCAATTATGAATAAACTTCTTTCATCAAACCGACTTCAGCAGATACAAGGCCGCGTTGAGTTAGAAACGGTTCCACCTTATAACTGTCGGTGTACGTTAGAACAGAACGGGCTCAGCTAGACACCACATATTGAAAGGACTCGGCAGCAGTGCTGTGTCTTCTACGATGGGTAGCCCTAGAGCGCCCGGGTGCAGTGGGCTGTTCCTGTCGACTGCAAAAGCTGCTGATCCTGCTGCTACAGAAAGAGACTGGGTGTGGCTGTGGATGTCAGAGTCGGAATGAGTGGTGCGGCAGTAAAGCTACAGCATGGGCCTGAAAGGGGTGTGGCAGGGGGTGGGGGTGGAGTAGGGAGCAGAGCAAAATGTACACATGAACGCTCGTGAAGAATCATGCAGAAAACACCACGCTGCGGGTTCTGTCTTTCACTTTTCACTGTCATTCAAACTGTCTTCTGTTTCACTAGCTTCAGGCCCGAAAAAATGTTAAGAGTGTCTACACACTGACTGATGTCTCATCTGATGTTTTCATTTGTTACAGGCTGTCGTACAAAAAATAGTCATAATCCTATAAAAAAAAAAAACAAAAAACAACAACAAATGACCGGTAACGACTGGGGCTATGTACAATACAAAATCGCTTCTAAGACCTCTGTTTACCGTAGGACACGTTCTTCCTCGGTGATTCTCACAGCAACCCCTAATCGCAGTTTCACACTTTCTTGTGAACAGTTTCAGAACTTAACAAAAGCAAAAAATACAAATGAACACGCGCGCGCGCGCGCGCGCGCGCGCGCGCGCGCGCACACACACACACACACACACTCACACACACACACACACACACACACACACTCACACACTCACACACACACACACACACACCAATGATGCAGGTTTTGTCTCAAAATCATTGGGACAGCAGGATGTACAGCGTTCTAAACGTCGTCATGTATTTGTAGGCAAATGTAGGGGGTAAAAGGAAACTGCCAGTGCATAAACTGCGTCGCTAACACTGAGTCAAGTCCTTAAGCCTGGAGTAATTTCAGAAAGGCTGATCCATCTTCAGAAAGTTTAGTTTGCTTTCAGAATGTTTGATCCATGATCATAAACGTGTGTGTACTTCAGGACGCATGGTTCATCAGTAGACAGTTTGGTTTATATTCAGAACATTTGGGTTCAAGTTCAGAACGCTTAGTGTATTTTCAGAAAGTTTGGTTCATGTTTAAAAAAGTTTGGTGCATCGTCAGAACGTTTGGTTCACCTTCAAAAAGTTTGGTGGATATTCAGAAACGTTTGGTTTAGGTTCAGAGAGTTTGATGCATCTTCATAACGTTTGGCTTGCCTTCAGAAAGCTTAGTGTATCTTCACTACGTTTGGTTGACCTTCAGAAAGTTTGGTGCATCTTCAGAACGTCTGGTTTACCTTCAGAAAGCTGGTGCATCTTCAGAACGTTTGGTTTACCTTTTATCACCAGAATGCTTGGTTCGTCTCTTCTTGGTGTATATCCGTAGAATGTTTAGTTCGCCTCAAAAACTTTGATTTATCTCCAGAACACTTCGTTAACCTCCAGAACGTTTGATTCTTCGAAATTTTCGTTTGCCTTTGAGAGCAACTGGCTTACTTTCTGAAAATTTGGTTAAACCTTTACGACGTTTGATTCACCGTCTGAATGTTTGCTTTCCCTTCAAAACGTCTCGTCTGCTTCGGGATGGTTCGTCAACCTTCAGAATGTTCAGCTCTTCGAAATGCTTTGCTTACTCTCAGATCAACTGGCCTAGATTTTGAATGTTGGTCTTGAAAGTTCGAAACTCTCCCTCTGTGTGTGTGTGTGTGTGTGTGTGTGTGTGTGTGTGTGTGTGTGTGTGTGTGTGTGTGTTGTGTGTGTGTGTGTGGTGTGTGTCTCTCTCTCTCTCTCTCTCTCTCTCTCATCTCTCTCGCGCGCGCGCGCTCGCGTGCGGGGGGGGCTCTTGATAAAACAAATAATCGTATGAGCTTGACTCCTTCAGTAACGTCTTCCTGGGCTGCTCACCCAGGCTGCTTGACAAGTTTGACAGCAATCCAGACAAAGAACCACAGCGGCCCCGTTTCCTCTCCGTAATCCCTGATCCGTTTGCACTCTTATTTCCATACAAGAAAGTCGGTTCTGGATAGGCATGAACTCAGGGTTCTGTTCCAAATACAAAACTCAATGGTTTCTATAGCAGTCAGACAAGGATTTAATGTTAATAGTTTAATGTAGTCATTTCCACACTATATTTTCTCCTCTGCTTCTGTATGAAAAAAATCAAAACAGAAACCATTCTGACTACGAGAGAAAAGATGTAGTATTTTGGGCCTGATCTGTAACTCTTGACTCAGACCTGACCAGCTCACTTCTCACCTCAGGTCTGAGAACTCACTCGTGACCAGATCAGCCAGCATTCATCAGCAACAAAGTGCCATTTCTTTTATTGTTTGGCACACACACACACACACGCGCGCGCGTGCGCGCGCGCACACACACACACACACACACACGCACGCACACACAAAAGCATGTGTGCGCGCGCGCACATTCCTCCAGTTCTCATGATTGAAAGAAGAGCTTATTATGCACCACACGATCCACGAAATCAGAATTAATGATGAATTGCATCGTCAGCTTTTGACTCTGTTAAAGAAAAAAACTCCTTTGAGAAAAAAAAAGAAGTTGTTCAGATATCAGCAGAATGATTATTGGAGCTATTCTCTTAATGGACATGCAATTTTGCAAGAGGGGAGGCATAAATCCGAAACTCCTAAAAATTCCCCTCCCTCTCTCTCTCTCTCCTCTCCCCTCTCTCTCTCTCTCTCTCTCTCTCTCTCTCTCTCTCCATATCTTTCTTTTGCTCCCCCTCTCTTTATCTTTCTCTCTAACATGCAATTGGTAAAAGGTTACTCTCATGACAGCACCGGCATTTACCTGTAAAAAGATGTCCCACATGATCCACGTAAACTGGAAAGTAATGATTTGCACCGTCAATTTTCCACCACCAAGCTTTTCAGTTTTTCTCATTTGGTTTATTTTGTTAATTGGTATTCAATCTTTAAAACCGATCACATATTAGTAGGATGATGACTAGTGTTATTCTTTATATGGGCATGCACTTTTGCACTCGAGGAGATAAAAACAAATCGTGTTTAGTGTAACACAGGGAGCTGTATTGTTGTGTTGTTGTTACAGGGACAGGGCTGCATGCTCAGCCGTTCCTGTATTTTACGAACACACAGGGAATTTAGACAACGCCCTTCCTCAAACGTCGATTCAGCATGGAGGAATAATATTTATAATTTCTTCTATGGGGTTGTTATCTCTCTCTCTCTCTCTCTCTCTCTCTCCTCTCTCTCTCTCTCTCTCTCCCTCTCTCTCTCTCTCTCTTAGAGAGAAGAGTCCAAAGAATCAAATGGAAGAGAGAGAGAGAGAGAGCGAGAGAGAGAGAGAGAGAGAGAGGAGAGAGAGAGAGAGAGAGAGAGAGAGAGAGAGAGAGAGAGAGAGCAGCAGCAGCACCGATTCATCCTGGAGGAATAACATTTATGATTTCTTCTATGGGGTTATCTTTTCTTTCAGCCAGAGTTCTCTTCGACGTAGCAGATGGGAGGGGGGTGGGAGGGGGGGGGGGGGGGAGAGAGAGAGAGAGAGAGAGAGGGGTATGATTAATATTGACCGGCTGCTAATACCATAAGTATGGGTGTCTTTATGTTCTAGCGTATAACTGTGTATCTGAGTGAAGTAAGGAAGAAGAGAAAGAGAAGTCGAACTGCAAAGAGGATGAACAGATTAGTTTGTGTGTGAACACTAAAAACATGACTCGGACAGACAGCTGCCGTAATCAGTTACGTTTCAATCACGGCAGCCAGTCTCCTCGCATTCACACGAGAATAATTGTACTCAACTGACCTGATTCGAATAATTTTAATTATATACCCCGCTACTTTTCACAATTTCGTAAGTAATGAGTGATCTTTAAATAGTCAATTCTGAAATCTATCATTAAAATTGATCAGGCTTGTGGGAAAGGGGACATAAGGTCAAGTACGAACCATTAGCTTTTATAAAACTGTACGTATTCTTCTACCTATGTGTAACTCTTTCTTTCTTTTTTTTTTCTTGGTTATGATGGTAACGCCAAAGCTGTGATGATATTAGTAGAGGAAATGCTGCCGCTGCATGTCAAATTCCTTTCCTTTCCAAATGTCTTTCCCCCCAATTTTGTTCCTTAAAGGAAAAGATATACGCATCGCAACATAGGCAGCTAGACTTAAAGACGAGGCACATGGGTTTACAACACAACGATCTTCAATTCCCTGAAAATGTAGATTTTTTTGTATGGTGTAACCGTGTCGTTCGCTGGTGTCCACAAGGAAGGCGCCTCCAGTGGAGAACCCCGGTTGAAACACTTGCTGACAATGGCTGAGGTGGGTTCAACAGGAAAGCCAGGAGCACAAGACTCAAGACCGCACCAGGCGGAGATTACTAGAACCAATATTTGCACGGCAGGTCCGCACTGAATGGAGAGGTGAGATGTAATTGGCTCGTGCATTGTCCAAGCAGAGGGTGGACTGG
>JADBJO010000032.1:1256163-1273663 GCA_016801955.1 Conus betulinus | reverse complement strand
GTTGTGATCTGTGGGGGTTGTATGACCAGTTTTTCCCTTGGCTGAACCGGAAGAATATTGAGGTAGTCATGGTGATAAAGGGGGTATGTATATGCCAGTAATTTCATGGGCGGAACTTGGATGAATCGGAGAACGAAAGGTTGGAAATATTTGCGATTTGTGGGTGGATGTATGACTAGTAATTCCACTTGCTAAACGAGAATGATACACTTTGTCTTTGTTGGCAAAATGTTTGAAAGCCGCCCGAAAAAAAAACACAATTAAGATGTGATTCACTTGTAGGCAGTGAAATCATCCCGTCTTGCTTAGGAGTCAGGTTGAGTCAAGACTAGAGGACTTAACGTATCCACGAGGTCTGCTGTAACCTGGTGATTTAACGACAAACCAGAGTCCAGGGGAGCTTGTTGAGAGAATTATCTCCCTGTGTGGGAGGCGGAAGACAGCGAGACGTGTCGAACCTGGCTGCAGCTTTACAGAGAGCTTTCAGCCAACGAGGGTTCCGCGGCGACGGAAGACCTGTGGAAGAGGAAGAGCCCCTTCAGTGGAAAGGGTGAAATGCAGCGGAGTCCGAGGGACTCGACTCGAGGGAGGCAGCTGCTTTGCTAGTATCCCTCAATGGGATCCAGCCAGATCGGGAGGACTGAGATAACGGTATGACATCTTCGAGGAGGTCAACGTGGCTATGACGAAAAAGACCGATGAAAGAACCGATTAGTTCAGGCAAGGGAGACAACTGGCAGGCTGTCAATGCTTTATCTTTCCTTCGTTTTCAAATGTCAGTAAACAGATAGGACGTTGGATTGTTGTCTTTCCCGGAGAATTAAGAATAACTAAAATAGATAAGGGAAAACCTTACTTCGCCGTATGTTGTTTTGTTTATTTTGTATGATACAGATGAATATGTTGAGAAGTGACGAGTATGGGATCGGAATTCAGGTTTCAAGTTTTAAATATTTATTAAGGTTGTCCTTTCACCTTTGTGAGGGCCCGATGTGAATGACAGAGTGCCTACGCGAGAGCAGAATTTGTATTATAGAGTGTGATCGCTCTGTCAACATCTCCATGCATCCCTGTGTATCATAAGCATACATTGAGAGAGAGAGAGAGAGAGAGAGAGAGAGAGAGAGAGAGAGAGAGAGAGAGAGAGAGAGAGAGAGAGATGCGTGTACGTAAGTATATGCAAGCGTTGGGACACACACACACACACACACACACACACACACACACACGCGCGCGCATACACACACACACACACACACACACACACACACACACACACACATGCATAGGGAAAAGAAATTGGACGGGGGGGGGGGGGGGGGGGGGAGGTGAAAACAAGAGGAGGAAGTACGGCATAACCCCCCCCCCCCCACCCCCCTCACCCCCACCCTACACCTCACCTCTCGCCTCATTACACAGGCTGTATGGTCTGGAGAACAAGCGATCTGACCTTTCCGCTTTGACCCCCTCGAGGTCAGCCACTAATTCCCTTCAATTACCCATGGATGTGATCTTTAGCTGACCACAGGTCAGGCTAAGAGACGGGTGACCTTTCAACCCCGACCTCTGCCCCTGCGGGGCAAAGAAGGGATACGGGTAGAGGAGGCTGTGGCTGCGGGTGGCTGGGTGTGGCGGACAAAAGGGGTGCCATTGTACAGGGTGGATGGTGTAAGCCTCTTCACATACCTCCCAGACCTACGCCAGCAAAGTCTTGGGGTGAGGGCGGCCCCCCACCCTGACTGCGTCCAACGTCCGGCAAAGAAGGCTTGTTGTCAGTTGCAAGGATTAAGATGGAGGAGGAGGAGGAGGAGGAGGAAGAGGGGTGGAGAACAAGTGGGGTTGGGGAGGGGAGGATAAGGGATGGGGGGAGGTGGGGGGGGGGGGGGAGTAGGAGAAGAGGATAGAAAGGAAAGAAAAGAATGGGATTGAGGAAAGGTATGTCGCAAAACCCCGAACCTCCCAGATTCCTTTACCTTCTTTTTTCTTTTCTTTTTTTTTGTGAGGTGGGAAGGTGGGGGTGGGGGGTGGGGGATGGCTGGTGTATGTGTGTGTGTGTGTGTGTGTGTGTGTGTGTGTGTGTGTGTGTGAGATAAAGATTTCTGTGTTTCGTAGTTTCGATCTTACCTTCTTGCAAACGGTCAATCTTGAAATCATACACACCATCACAATGAGAGCAGAACGGCAAAGATGAGTAGTGATATGATCTTTCCCAAAATGGTGATTATTCTGATTAAAAGTTGAGTGGAAAACATCCCTTGTGGAAACACAAGTGTCAGGTTTGGTACTTATGATTATCTTGTTTATCATGCATCGTAAAGTTTAACAAAATATCCTTTTTAGTCCTGTTAGTCGTTCGCACTCGAGCCTGGGAGCCCAGATGAAGAAGAAGAATGATAGTGTAAGATGCGATGCTTCAGTTCATGTTGTTTATAGCCCAGCCGACCGCAAAGGGCCATAGTAAGGCCTCATCACAGCTGCTCTCTAAATACAGATTTTAAAAACAGTCATACACACAAAAGTCATTAAAAGTTGCGAATAGGTGTAAACGATGTAGATAAGATGAAGAAGCACTGAAAAGGGAATGTAGAAAAAAAAACGCCCGTAAGAGACTATTTAGCGAATGTTAAGTCCTCACACATTCTCTTCCCATGATATGTGAATCTACACTAACTCATATTCACAATTGTTGAATGGATATGATGAGATGAAAAACATACCATTACAACTACGTTTAACCTCCTCAGAAATTCTGGGTTCCAAAGCCTATTATGTCGTCTTCAAAATCTCACGTGAGTAACGTTTACAGTTCATTAAAAAGATTACTTTGAGCGTTTCTATACCCTTGCGCACACTCCAACCTGTTTAGTACTAGACAATAAGGTTTGTTATTATGCATTTGAAATATGATGATTTACCAGTTCAAGAAGTATTCGTTCCGTTCCATTTAAAATTGCTGCAGACTTAAGTTGGTTAATGAATCCACTCGAAAGTCATCAACAAAATGTAACAAATCTGATGATTGTCAAAAGTCAAGAACTTGCACGATGAATCTGTAGAGGTTGAACGTGCAATGACTTTAAAAGTTAAACAGAAATCGAAGATGAGTACAATGCCTGCGATTAAACGGCCACTGATGCACTTCCGCTTCCGATTACCGTCGAGGATGCCGCTGCTGTGAAAGTTGTCGGTACTGTCTCCTCAGAGGTTCTTGCCCTTTGCAGCGCCTGTTGGAAAAAGAGGGAATTCTGTGTGTTATTACACACTCAAAATGTTATGCAAGTACGTAGATGCAGACAATTTTCGGAGCGCTATCGACCGGAAACGGAAGTACCTGGCTTCTATGCGCTGCTGTACTTCCAGACTACGTTGTCTCTCTCGCTCCTTGTCCTGCACAAAGACCACTTATGCCTGGCGCCAATACAGTCCTGTCAAAGAATATAAGTAATGTTTCCGTCAATAGTAACATTACAGAGGACTCTGGGGCTGCCAAACATGTCATCAGTTCATTGGAATTTATAATTTTTTCTAGTCTATTAAAAAAAAACCAGTGCCAACATCATCAACCAGCGCTCAACTTTTACATTAAAGTAAATGTATCTGAGCTATCAATGTTCTATTAACTCAGAATAAACATTTACATTGGCATATTTCAACCACTCCTCTTCTTGAAACTTGGCGGGCAGAAGCAATCAATTTTCACAGAAAAAAAAAATTATCAAGTAGGATTTTAAACACGGGGTCCAAGTACCTCAGAGAACACAGCATTAGCTACAATGAAAGACAGCTTCTGAATAGAATAGTCTGCAGTGTCCAAAGATAAAAATAGCTGGCTGTACATTGAACTGAGCTGACGAGCAGAAAGTAAAAGGCAACTCCAATGGCTCTTCTGGTATTTTTTGAAGACGTGAGGGTCCATGTTAGATCGTAGCGACCTCAAACCCATCATGATATTGTCGTTTCCATGCAAACGATTTAAAGAAGGAGCACTTTTGAGGGTCTTGACGACCAGAGAGAGAGAGAGAGAGAGAGAGAGAGAGAGAGAGAGAGAGAGAGAGAGAGAGAGAGATCTGAGGTGAGGTGGAGTGACCAGACAGTCTGTGATTAGACTGTGAGTCATTCTCACAGTTACTTTTCTTGTTTTTTTTTTTTTCTTGTTTCTTTTTTCTTTTTACCTTTCCTTCTTCACTGGCTTCTTTTCTTTTCTTTTTTTTTTTTCTTTTAATTTTGTTTTCTCTCCCTGTCCATCTTACTTTGCTTTTGTTTTTCTCGCCCTCTTTTTGTGGTTGTTATTCTCTTCCCTCTTTTAACCCTTTCTTTCTTTCGTTTCATTTACTTTCTTTAGTGTGTTGTTTCCCCCCCACCCAACCCCCTTTTCATTTATTGTCCCCTATGAGTCCTCGCACTTTCTTTTTCTTGCTCTCTCTATCCCACCCTTCCATCATCCCTTCCTTCGTTCCTTCCTTTCTTGGAATAAGAAACGATTTTCATAATGACGTGATGTGCAGTGGTTTCTATGAAAGGGAGCTAAGGACACCAAAGGAGGAAACTAGGTGAAAAAAAACAACTGAAAGTGGAAGAGGGGGAAGAGAAGAGTGGGTGTGGGGTGAGGGTAAAAATCGAGGCATACATCAAGTATATAGTCTTGGATCCTGGTGACGTCCATGATGTTTACTGAGCGTGGAAAAAAATGCTATGATCATTCTGAGTCAGCCCTCGCTGTTTGCTTCATCTTTTCGTCCACTTGACGTCCTTTGGAAGACACGACTGGGAGACATCAGGTTACGTGATGAATCATTCTTTCGGAATGCCTGTGGCTGGACGTTCTGTGATGTGTGTGTGTGTGTGTGTGTGTGTGCGCTCTCGTGCGTGCGTCTCTCTCTCTCTCTCTCTCTCTCTCTCTCTCTCTCTCTCTCCTCTCTCCTCTCTCTCCTCTCTCTCTCTCTCTCTCTCCTGTTGTTTGAATTCCAGCCAGACAAAAAGTGCTGACAGCCCGGAAAACCAGACTAAACACCTTCACACCCACTCGTCCACGACTGCCCGAGGCTACCTCTACTTCTCCTGTCTCCTCAAGCGTACACAGCAGACAGTGGTTAACGTCACGCTCCTTCAATCTGTGAGTTAGTCCAGAGTTATGTCCGGACAATAGACGCGGCCTCTCGTACGTGTCACACTGATAGCGTTGAGCTTTCTATAAACAGTAAGAAAAAAAAAATGACCTTTTCTCCTTAGATACTGGAGCCAGTAATTATGGTCTCTGCAGCCGGACCCCCATGGATGTGGCTGTGTAGAGCGAGCGGTGTGGAGTCAAACTATATACCACTCACAGGTCACGTAAAATGACACAGAAAAGGGGAAATACAAATCAAATACAATAGTAAAAGGTTGTACCCCATCTCCATAGAAAGTGTACTGCACACACCAAAGGCCATACTAACAACGTATCACTTTAACAGATAGGCCTGCATTTAAAGGAAAACGGAAAATTTCGCCAAAGCATGACCTATTTAACAGATAGGCCTGCCTTTAAAGGAAAACGGGAATGTTTGTCCAAAACAGGACCTATTTAACAGATAGGCCTGCCTTTAAAGGAAAACGGGAATGTTTCCCCAAAGCAGGACCTATTTAACAGGTAGACCTGCCTTTAAAGGAAAACAGGAATGTTTCCCCCAAACAGGACCTAAATAACAGTTAGGCCTGCTTTTAAAAGGAAACGGGAATGTTTCTTCAAACCAGGATCTATTTAACAGATAGGCCTGCCTTTGAAAGAAAACGGGAATGTTTCTCCAAAACAGGACCTATTTAACAGGTAAGCCTGCCTTTAAAGTAAAACGGGAATGTTTCTCCAAAACATGACCTATTTAACAGATGGGCCTGCCTTTGAAAGAAAACGGGAATGTTTCTCCAAAACAGGACCCACACTTCGATCTATCAAAGAGCTGCAATCGTCTGACATTGATCAGTTTATAAACTGGACTGAAAAGTAATGGAAAAAATGATACATACATACATAAACACAGAAATCTGTCCATCTATCTATCTGTGTGTGTGTGTGTGTGTGTGTGTGTGTGTGTGTGTGTGTGTGGTGTGTGTGTGTGTGTGTGTGAGGACTTGCCTTGGGGGACTGTTGGATACCAATTTTCTCCCGCAGTGGTGCAAACACTGGGGCCCACTGATCTATACAAGGTGATACGTCTCCATGAGATACCTTTGTGAACCACCACGATCAGCAGGTTATACTATTGAATTGCTCTCTAGACGAAATTAAGGGAATCCCATATACTATTAACGAATGGCTTCATATTTACATTTTAGCACCCCCTTTTCCATCCCGCGCCCCCTTCCCAGCCCCTCTTACTCTCTCTCTCTCTCTCTCTCTCTCTCTCTCTCTCTCTCTCTCTCTCTCTCTCTCTCTTCTTCTTCTTCTTCTTCTTCTTCTTCTTTCACTGCTTTTTTCACTGCTTTTTTTTTTTTTTTTTTTTTTTTAAAAATCTTTGTTAAACTAAAGCATAGTCATAATGAATGAGTCATTATTGGCTTGCACATATTACCTCTTCGACATGTCTGTTCCATACCTAAATGTTTTCATGCAAAAAAGTGAAAGAAAAGGGTTTACGTCAGTGTTGAAAAAGCCCATTCAGCCTTTAAGGCCACCCCCAGGGAGGGAAAAATATAAATGATGACGTACATTTTCATTTCTCTCGGTCTCTATAGGTCTCGGTCTACCTGTTTATGTGTCTCTCGCCCCCCCCCCCCCCCCCCCCCCTTCTGTGTCCACGACACCCTCCTTCCAGTCCCACACTCTTATTTCTCACCTTTCCTTTCTCACTTTCTCTAGCGGTCGACAAAGAATCGTATGGCTGTGTTTTCACTGTGATTGATTAAAAAAAAAAAGGGATGAGTATGTTCAGGGGAAAAAAAATTAAACATCGACAGAAATTAGGATGGACCGGAAAAAATCCAGAGAGAGAGAGAGAGAGAGAGAGAGAGAGAGAGAGAGAGAGAGAGAGAGAGAGAGACACTTTGACACTTTGATATTTTATTTGTCATTACCAATGAGGTCTTTTGACAAGGGGGGAGAGGTAACAGAACAAAAACATTTCCCTCTTCCTTTCCTGCAAACAAATAGTACACTTCATTCCGAGTGTGTATCAAATCCAAAGTTAACAAAAAACAAATAAATTCGTAACATTTCGTTATGTCCTCACCTCACGCCCAGGAGTAATGCAGTAAAGTTTAAAACACACACACACACACACACACACACACACACACACACACACACACACACACACCTTAAGACTGACTCGACCATCCACTCAATCAAATGATGACATTGTATTTTACCGATCTCTTCAACTTGGGGGGGGGGGGGGGGGGGAAGACTGACTCGACCATCCACTCAAATGAATTTGAGAGAGAGAGAGAGAGAGAGAGAGAGAGAGAGAGAGAGAGAGAGAGAGAGAGAGAGAGAGAGAGAGAGATGTGTGTGTGTGTGTATATGTGTATGTGTCTCAGCGTGTGTGTGCGCGTGTGTTTCCATCCCCACTCCCCACTTTTTTTGCATCAGATATCAACTTGATTGTGCTCACCTTTCAAATGGGCACATTACTCGCTCTCTAATATTCCGATATAGACCCATACTTTGTCCCAATACTGCAGATTGTTAAGGATCTAAACAAACAAAAAAGACATAAAGAACAAGGCTTTCTGAACACAAAGCTATCTGCGCAGTGTGTGTGATGACAAAGCATCATTTTCTCTCCCATTCCCTCTTTCTTAGACATCAGAAGGAGACTAACCACATCTCCCTCACTCCACTGGTATGTAAGCTACTCCACGATCTGCAAAGCTCTGAAGACTTGTCAGGTCTGCTTTAAATCGAACCAAAATAATGTGCCGCTTAAACAGCATCTCTCTCTCTCTCTCTCTCTCTCTCTCTCTCTGACCTGAAATATTTTTCAAAAAGTTGAAATTTCAGATACTTAAGTCAAAAGACCAGTTAGCTTTGTGCACGATGTTTTCGATTGCAACTATTACAATAACAATCCCAATAGTAATCCCAATAGTATATATATATATATAAAGCATAAAATAACACAACCGATGCTGCTGCTATTGCTGCTACCACTACTACTACTACACAAGAACCCCTAATATACTTTGCCATCATGGAAAGTCAGACATGCTTGTTTTCTTCGAACACACACACACACACACACACACACACACACACACACACACACACACACACACACACACACTGTCTAATCTTCAGTTAATCTGAAATGATCTCCCCTCTGAAAGATAGGCCAACGCTCAGATGGTGACAAGAGGAGAAACAGGAGAACGGGGAGGCGGGAACGGAGGCAAGGGGGGAGAGAGAGAGAGAGAGAGGGGGAGGGAGGGGGGGGGGATGTAGGATGGAGGATGGGGGGGGGGGGGGGGGTGATTGGCGAATGGGGAAACTAGCGAGGGTAAAGGGTAGGATTACTTTTCCACATGCATTGTTGTGCAGGTGGACAGAGAAACTCACAAACCAGCACGTGGCATCACGGGTAGGGTTTCGGGCAGACTGCATCCCCTACACCCAAAAAGTATACCTGGTATGGTATTTTCTACACACATTAGATAAGATGTGTAATAATAACAATAATGATAACAATGATACTGTTGATAACAATAGTGATGATGATGATAATATAATAATAATAATAATAATAATAATAACTACGATAACGTTAAAACACCATCGGCTACAGGGTAGCAACAGGCGGTCCCATGGATAGAGCCGTTGCCAGCAGAGTTGCCACTCATGACTTCGAACCACTCACGGGATTGGATTTCATTTCCAGCTCGAAAACTTTCTCTGTCCCCCAAACAATAAATGGTTACCTGTTTAAGGTCAAGGAAGGTTAAATGCGGGGAAAGAGTGGGGTGGGCGCCGAACTCCATCATGCCGTGCCCTGCTTATGGTGAATATCTGACTATTCACTGCCGCTATGGCCAATAGGCCATGTGAACGTTAACTAACTTTTTTTTTCAATACACGAGATGCTGCGAATTACTCTGATGCGAACCTGTTATAGACACAAAGCAGCAGCCCACGCAACACCCACACACTCCTTCACACTCAGTTTTCAACGCTACTTTGTAGCTTATCTTTTATTCTTTAATCAAGCAGATTATTCTTACCCTGTCTGGATTGGTTTTCTTAAAATATATTGTTTTTATGACACACTATGCCGCCTCCCAGGAGGTGTGTGTGTGTGTGTGTGTGTGTGTGTGTGTGTGTGTGTGTGTGTGTGTGTGGTGTGTGCGCGCGCGCGCGCGCGAGCACCTTTAAATCATGCAAAGCATCATGGAACATTACACATGGGTAGAATTAATAGGCAATTGTCCATTCCATAACATCATTGGTATGGTTTGTCTCCCCCTAATTATCGACTATACGAACACACCGCTTCGAACAAAGACAGAATATGTAAAATAAGTAAATACACCCCTCAAATCAATAAATACACACATCCTACACATAGATTGATTTGCACAGAACCTAAATCCATCATTCACGACACCCTACACCTATCTAAAAACCACCACCACCCATCCTCCCTCCCTAACCCCTTTTGCCAGGAAACCAATTTCTCCCTGGGACAGATTTGGCATGAGAGTAGACCATTTTAACCCCACGTCACCGGTACTGGTCAGAGCCTGAAAGTCACAATGTGCCTCAGGCGACATGATGACCACAGCAGTGAGATTCGTGAGCGCGGAAGGAGGGGGGGGGGGGAGCTGTGGGTGGAGGGGAGGGGTGTGTGTGGGGGGGGGGGGGGTGGGGGGGGGGGGGGGGGGGGGGGGCTCGGGGTGGTCAGGGTAACTGTTCCTATTGTGGAGGGAGTCCTCTTCAAATTCGCCGTGGCTTTTTTGCTAAGGGGTGGAGGGAGTGTGGAGAGGCACCGCCTTCCACCACTATACTCGTCCTCTGTTGTCATACTTACGCTGTGGCGGCTGGCTGGAATGTTCGCGCATTTGACTCTACACCCATGTAGGCATCCTCCCCCCCCCCCCCCCCCCCCCCCCCCCCCCCCTTCCGATCCCCTTTCCTCCTGCTGTCCTGTTGTTCTGCTGATACTCTCTGTCCTTCCCCCTCCCTCCCTCCTCCCCATTCCTCAGCTTCACTGTCCCTCTCACCACCTCCACCCCCCACCTCCGTCCCCCTCGCTCCCATATATATATATATATATATATATATATATATATATATATATAATGTATACATAATGCTAGTGTATCATTGATTTTGAGTGTTACTCAACCAGTTCATGTAAGAAAGTGACAACCGTTTTCCAAAAAAGGATTCATTCCTTACATATTTAGATTTTTATTCTTTGATATTTGATTCGTTTGTCTTTGTTTATTTGTTTGTTTTTTTTTTTCTGGTTTTTTTTTTTTTTTTTTCATGTTTTTTTTTTTTCACGCCTTTTGTGATGGAGCAGAATGAGGTGGTGATGATGGTAGGCGTGGAATCACTTTGATCTTGACTGTAGGATTGGTTGCTCGATGATTGTTTTCTTTTTCTTTTCGTTGATTTAGGGAGATGACGAAGACACTCAAGTGTCTGACTGTTGGAAGCGTGTGTACGGATTTTCCGACTGACTGCTACTTCCTTCCTGGGTCTCCCCAAAAATTCACATTTTACCGTCTCTGGAAAATAGCTCGATCATGAGTGACTGTTTAAGAGCATTTCACTCTGCGTGCGTCCCAACTGCGTAGGACTGAAGGAGGTGTCGGAGTTTCCGGATCGGGGAGAAGTCAGATGGGTCAGGGTCGAATATGGCGGAGGGAAGTGTTAGATAGTACGCAGTAGCGCCTTTAGTTGACAGACTCGCCGTTGGTCGCTTCCGGTTCCTTTAAATGCGTGTTCGGCTCTTTGAGCACGCGTGCGTTTTGTGCTTCGTGATTATATTATATATATACGCTTGTGTGTGTGTGTGTGTGTGTGTGTGTGTGTGTGTGTGTTGTGTGTGTGTGTGTGTGTGTGTGTGTGTGTGTGTGTGTGTGTGTGTGTAATTGCAGTCAAAGATTAATATGATCTTATGACAATACTCTGGTTTTAGTCAATGTGTGTGTGTGTGTGTGTGTGTGTGTGTGTGCGTGTGTGCGTGAGAGTAATATGATCTTGACGTGCGTGCGTGTGCGTGTGTGTGCTGTGCGCGCGCGCGTGCTTGCGCGCGCGCGCGCGCGCGCGTGTGTGTGTGTGTGTGTGTGTGTATGTGTGTGTGTGTGCGCGCGTGCGTGTGTGTGTGCACGCGCGTGTGTGCGTGTGCTGTTGCTTTGTGTTGTATTGTCACGACGAGAAATTTCCTACCATGAAACGCGTACCTACTCTCCCCTGGAACAGCGCACCGTCACGGTCAAACGTTACTTTACTTCCTCCGAGCTTTTCCCGTCTGAACATGCATGTGACTGTTCATTGACCAAAGTGCCGCGGTGGGCATTTTCTTCCTTCTGTTCTTCTTCCGTTCAGTGCTTTCTTTCTCATTCCCCCTGCCCCCCCCCCCCCCCCCCCCCCCCTCCCCTCCCTTCCCTTACTACCCTCACATGCCCATCCCTCCCTTCTACCTCTGCATCCCCCCCACCACCGCCCCATCACCACCGCGCAGTGACATTACCGCAATGCCGTTCATTCCCCCGCCGTCCCGTATTTAGCCACACTGAGGTATGTGTTGTCGCGACCCCCCAAAATGGCAAAACACAGGGAGCTATCAAAACAAGTCATCCTAAGGGTCGAAACATTGTCCTGCTACCGATACGAGTCACTCCGGTGGTGTTCAGTGGGGCCTGCTCTGTTTCAACATAACCCAGGGCACCGCCTACTAAGCCCATACTAACGACGTCTGTGACTGCTTTGTGGTGGAGCTGGCGTGAGTGAACGTCTCCCTCACAGGAGGGCGCCGCCACGCCCATCCATCCAACGACGGCCCCCCCCCCCCCCCCCCCCCCATGAATTTGCTGATACCGATGATTTTGAAACAAACTCACTTGGGGCTTGGAGGCAGAAAGAAAAAAAAATGAAACTGATGTCACTGCCATTGCAAGGCATAAAGGACCATTGAAACCTCTGTTTTCCCTGTGATCATCAGTGGCGACATTTTCGATGTACTCTAGAAATCCATGGCGATGGTGAGTTTTCGACGTCAGCAAGTTCATGGGAGCTGTCACAGAGACGGATGTGGTGGCGCCTTCCGTGAGGGCGGGTCACTGTCGCTGGGTCTGAGATTAGCCGTTTATTCTAATGAACAGACAGCTACAGCCGGCGTCCCAAAACAGGAAGCGTTCAACACACTGAAGCGACTCAGCAGCAGTGCGGTGTCTCCTCCTTTGGGTTGCCTCACGACAGCCTGACACTAACTGTTCCATGTACATTGCCAGTGATGGGGTTGCGACAGGCAAGGGTAGAGATGCGGCTTTGAATGGGATTACGGAACGAATGGCATGGGATGCATGACACTAGGAAGGCACCAAAGTTTAGACTCCTCCTCCTTCTCCCGCCCCCAAAAGAAAAAGAAAGCATATATCAACTGTCCAATAAAAATGATGATGATGATGATAGTATAATATAATAGTAATAATGATAATGATAATAAGAATAAGAATGATGATGATGACGACGACGACGATGATGATAGTGATGATGACGATGATAATGTCAGTAACAACAACATTATTGCTAAATGTAGGCCATAGGGTAAGAAACAATTTACACGGCTGCTTTAAAAAAAAAAATTAAAGGTTTTATTGTTGCGATCTACATCCGGTCAATTTGATATCTTGCTATCAAAACAATGTTCATGGCGATACGGAAAAAAAAATCTGACAACGTGATACATAAATTCAAAACAAAATGCATTCGTGAACTGTATCTTAATTGAAAAAAAAAAGAAGCTAGTCTGAAACACCCCCAATGTCTGTTTACATGTCCGGCATTGTTGGCACGAATACATGGCGATTTAACTAAAGAACGTCCATCAAGCGAGTGTGTCTTCTCTGTCTTCCTGTCTCTGTCTCTTGCCTCTGTCTGCCTGTCTGTTTGTCTATCTGTTTCTCTCTCTGTCTATCTGTCTCTCTCTCTCTCTCTGTCTCCCACGTGTGCGCGCCTAATCGCAAGTGCACAGACAGAAAGATTAAAACGACAGACAGACAGACAGACAGACAGACAGACAGACAGACACCGCCTTTGAGATGCTTGTCTTATCCATCCCTACATTTTCTTTCGTTTTTTTTTCTTCTCTCTCTTCGTATCTTCTCCTTCAACTTCAATCCCCAGCGACTACATGACCTCAATGTCCGATGCGGCGTAAAAATAAATTACCCCCACGTCCATCTTTCCCACAACTCCAGTTTTTTCCGTCCGTCCCCCCCCCACCTCCCCCTCTCCCCATTCCATTTCCCGGCCCGCCGTCCTCCCCCCCCCTTCGTCCCCCTGCTCTCCCTTCCCCCTTTCCCTCCCATTTTTCTTCTCCCTCCCCCCCCCCCCCCCCCCCCCCCCCCCCCACCCACTCATTCCCATTGTTGTCTTCGCTGGTGTGCTGTCTGTTGTGTTTCACGTCTGTGACCTTCAACGAAGGGTCAACAGTCGTTTATGTAACAGGCAGTTGGCTGATTCACGCCTCTCCCCAAACGTCCTTCTCCCCCCCCCCTCCCCCTCCTCGTTCCTTCGCCTCTGTCCTTCTTGTCGTCTTTTCAATCCGATACTGACATTGCTGCGATCTTGGAGATGGCGCTATCTGGGTGTGTAGGATAGTGCAGGATCACGTGTTGATAGAAAAGTCAGAAAAACAAAATGGGCGTATCTACCTGATAATCGTTTCTGCATCTATATGGACGCTTGAGTTTTTTTCAGAATTTTTCTTTTTGGCCAACATAGGTACAATAACAAACTGCGAATGAGTCAAAATGGATCTTTCACAAAATCTAAGTCCAAAAAGTGTGAAAGAAATTAGGAAAAAAAATTAAGCGCATACGGAGGTACCAATGAAAACAGAGGGAATTAGTGGAGAAAAATAATGCATTTTGAAGTCAACAGTTTCAATCTGGGGTCTATGTAAAGAGGGATCACATTTCGATAAAACGAATTGAAAGAACTCAAAATTTTCTAAAACAGTATTTCAAACTAGAATCTGGTGTATGTCATTTTGTATTTTTTACACTTAATATCATCATAGGCAGTATGGCGTTTTTACTTCTTCATTATCAAAGTCATGAGAAATGTTCGTTTCATTTTTTTTTTAAACTTCAAAAACGGTTGCAGTTTTTTCTTGCGTGCGATATCTTTGAATTAAACGAACATGCTTTGGTATGAGAAAAAAAAAAAAAAACAGCAACGTAAAAACGCACACTTACAGGAAGAATAGCTATTTCAGACATTTACATTTTAAAGGATACTAGAAGCAAAATAAAAATGAATGAAAAACAAGCAAACAAACAAAAACAAACAAAACAAAACTCATATTAGGAATGCTCAAATTCATAAAGAGGGCTACTTTGGAGAGAAAGAAGGTCAAATAGCTTTTGTCATACCAGAAGAAAGGAAAGAAAAACAACTTCAGAATGAAATGACTGAAATGTGAAATCGGTTCTTCCCTGCCGGAATTAAAAGAAAATATATAGGTAGATGTTAATGTCCTGAAATCTATGTGCCAGCACAAAAAGCATTAACGTTTTAAGATGTATTAGGCAGAAGAATGAAAAAAAAATGGGGGTGGGGGGTGGGGGGAGAGAGAGAGAGAGAAAATTGAGTGAGAGAGACAGAGAGACAGACAGACAGACAGACAGACAGACAGACAGAGAGAGAGAGAGAATGTTTATGTTGATGGTAATGTTTGTAAAAAAATATTTTGAAGTTTGAGAAATGGATTAAAGACGTGGTGTAAATGTAGATAGGGAGAAAGGAATGAAGTGGAAACAAGAGAATGGGCTGATTGGCATGGGGAAAAAAAAAAAAAGAAAGAAAGACAGAAAGAAGGAAAGAAAGAAAAAAATAAAGAAAGAAATGTAGAAAGAAAAAATGCACCACCAAAAGAAAGAAAAATGTACCAAGGATTATATTACTGTAAAGAGGTCGTGGAGGGGTATGTGTGTGTGTGTGGGGGGGGGGGGGGGGGGGGGGGGGGGGGGGAGGGAGTCTGAAGGACACAAGGTTAGAAGTTAATGGGCGATGGCGGGGTGGGGGGGGGGGGGGGGGGGGGGGGGGGGATGCAGGGGGGCGAGCAGACCAGGAATACCTTGGAAGACATAAACGTTGGAGTGTCAAATTAGAATTAATCGAAAGGAAACGGTGGTGTGCAAGAATCTTGGAGGCAACAGCTGAAGAGCCAGTACAGCCGTAGAGACAAAGAGACGAGTGAGCGCTGAGGCCCAATGAGCACGTCCACCATGCTGTACACTTCCTGCGTCCTAAGAGCCTGTGACGTGAAGCTAGGGTACACCGTGTCATTAAGGGCCTTCAGTCAATAGCGCGTTAATCCGCCGGTTAATCTGCTGACCATCCAGGCGACCTGATGCCTGTCGTAGGAGTCATGAAGAAAAGGGCAGTCCTGTGGTCAGGGTCAGCCCAAGGGGTCACAGGAAGGACGGCGGCCGGCGGCCGGGGACAAACGTGTTGCGGGAATAACCGCACGGATAACCACTCACTGACCACACACACTCCCTTGATTACCGGCCACTGGACCTCCGTCAAAACAGTCACTTTGATTCTCTGTTCTCTGACACGCCGTTATTGGAACACGGAGAGAGCACGCTTTTTGATGACGATTGAACACAAAGTTACGGCGTTCGTTGGAAATACTATTGGTAGGACGTTCATTACAAATTGTTTAGTGCCCTGGAGAGTCATTCAAACGCTATATATAATTCAACGCTGTGTATAGTTCGTGGTTTTAAAATTTCATTCAAAGTCATTACGTAAATCTAAATATTAAAAACCGAAAATGTTAAGAGAGGGACCTTGTCCAAAACTGGCTTCACGTTGATCCAGTCTTGATGCCCATATTATTATTATTATTATTATTATTATTATTATTATTATTATCTGTGTATCATACAAAGTTTGTAGAAACTAGTCTTCCAAACAATCTTGAATTTTGAACCATGGCGGATACGCATCCAAGACAGGATGTGAAAGGCAGCAGGGTGAAGAGAGGGTGGGGAGGGATAGGGTGGGAGTGATGGGGTGGTTTCGCCTGATTTCAGCTCTGTCGTGACTTTGTCAGGTCAGCTGGGGGTATAAATGATATAATATAAACATAAAGTGATAAAATGCCATAATACGGTACAAACAGCAGAAGAAGTAGTAATATTTACTCACAACGACGATGATGATGATGATGACGATGATGATGTTGATATGAATAATAATGATAATGACAACAATAACAATAATGATACCAATAACAATGATAATGGAGTTAACGTGGCCCCTCACAAAGCAATGAAAGTTCTGCGCGCTCTGCAAAATCAAAGCATGCAGAAAAAGAATTTTAAAAACAAACGCAAGAAAAATAAAACAAAAACGGTTAATATTTAATGATTTATCAGTCAGCTGTCTAAAAGAAGAAGAAGAAACGATCACAGAAGCACGTCTACTTATCATTCCACCCATCAAACGCCCTGGTCCCGCCAAAATACAACAAAGAGAGCCACCAGTCATGTGTTTCAGCGAAGCAAGTGTTTGTCTCCCTTGGAACGGGCATGAAAAAAAAAAATGGAGGGGGATTAAAAAAAAAAAAAAAAAAAAAAAAAAAAAAAAGGAATTAAGGAACGGCAGAAGTTTGCACTGTCACCGCAGTGCCTCTCATACGTTGCCACAGTAGTTCATACATGTCTGATCGATACCACTGCAACATGTTTGTTGTCATGTTGCTGTTGTTGTTGTCTAATCTCATCTGCCGTGTGCCTTCAGTGGCATGACTCCTATGCCGGTCATCCTGGCTCTCCTGTCCACAGCCACAACCAGGCTCGTTGCATCGCAGCCCCCAGCAGCGGCAGTCCACAGGGAGCGTTATGAAAATCACAGAGTCGACAGGAGGCGAAACTACCAGCGGAGACATTGCACATCTGCTCTCTCTCTCTCTCTCTCTCTCTCTCTCTCTCTCTCTGTGCCTATTTGTCTGTCTGTTTGATTGTCTGTCTCTCTCACGCGCCCCTACAACCACCTCCCCCACACCCCCGGATGTTCTAGAAAACAAAGGTATTACGAATTCTATAACTTACGAGAGAGAGGAAAGAGAGAGAGAGAGAGAGAGAGAGAGGTGAGAGAGAAGGTGAAGATGCTGGGGGAAGCATTTTTTGACGGGGTGGGGAGACGAAGGGGTAAGGAAGAGGGCGGCAAGAAAGGAGCCAAGAGACAAGGGAGGTGTGTGTGTGTGTGTGTGTGGGGGGGGGGGGGGGGGGGGGGGTTGTTAGGCATGTGGCTGGTACGAGGCATTGAGAAGAAGAGGGG
>JADBJO010000032.1:1248663-1251163 GCA_016801955.1 Conus betulinus | reverse complement strand
TGTTGTGTGTTTTCGCGCGCTCTAGATGTTGTGTGTGGTCTCAAGCGCAGTTGGGAAATTTCACGATCCGTCCGCATCATGAAACATTACTACTGCTGCCCCTGCATTAGATTGGACCGAGTCTGATTCTCTGATGTGAAAAACTCACAATGAAATTTATCACTTTTTCTGCACGTTCCATGTTCTAAGTAACCCTCTGCAAAACAGAGGTGGCGACGTCTGTACTTCGTGACGCTGTATTTCATTGTGTGATGCATCTAGAAATGCAACAATACTTCAGACGTTAAAACAAAAGTACGGTAGGCTGATTTTGCGATTAGGCTGCAGGTACTGATGACGACGACTTTTTGGTTTTAATGACTCGTTACACTAGCGGTAGACCAAAGTGAAATCAAAGCACTATGTGTAGGAACTATTATCATTGCTAATGTGTGTGTGTGTGTGTGTGTGTGTGTGTGTGTGTGAGAGAGAGAGAGAGAGAGAGAGAGAGAGAGAGAGAGAGAGAGAGAGGTGGTGGTATGGATGGGGTGGAGTACACAGTGGTGATCCTTCATTATTACGATAAAAGATAATCCAGACTCGCATCTGATGATTCAGTATACGGTAAAGTTTAACCCGTATTTGACCAGGGGTACAACTTATTTTTTTTTTTAGCCCCAGGCAAATAGTTTCGTTTTTTTTTTAAAATGTCAGAACAATTCAATGAACATCGTCAGTCACATATTCAACACTTTCAGAAACATACATTCAGAATTGTGGTAAAGCAACAGAAATTCAACTTTGGTATACTTGACACTCGTAACTGAGCTGTCAAAAAATTCAATTTGGTATACTTGCCATCATAACTGAGTTATCTGCATATCTGATGCACAATGTACTCGCTACGTACAGATGTATGTGTTGGTCTTTAGTCCCCCATTCCCACAGATATGTATGAAATCAAGCATGGGACACCTCGGTTCGAGTGCCAAGAAGACAGAAAGGGGTGAACGTGGCAGTGTGGATCAACACTGTGTTGTGACGGAAAGGAAAAGCAGACGTTCAAACAAGCAGTTAGCATTTGAAACTTTTGATGATGATGAGGGTGATGACGACGATGATGAAGCTGATGATGACTTTTTTGTTTTTCTTTATTCCCTTTTCATTGTATGTGTGCTTGCATGCGTGCGTGCGTGCATAAAAACTACATAAAAACCGCGCGCGCAACATCCCATATTCCTATGCTTATACACACGCATAAGGTACGCTGTGGAAGGTAGGGATGATGTACTGGTACAGTTGAAACCGACACTGAATTGTTCTCCATACTCAGTTGCCTCCTCTTCCGTATTATCCGACCTGGGTTTAAAGACGGAACGACTTTTTGTGCTTCTTCAGTGGCGTTGCACCCTGCTGCCCATCGCTGCTCCCCCTTCACACCTACACCCTTGCTAGTCCAACCAAAACCCAGCATCGGCAGTCCACAGGGAGCAGTCCATATCAAGTCTGTATGTGGCAACCTCACCAGAGAGGACACTGCACTGCTGCCGAGTTTATTTTGTTGGGAACAAACCAACGTTTTTTTGTTTGATGTGCCGTCGCTCTCTTATCTATAATGATTGTGTGTGTGTGTGTGTGTGTGTGGGGGGGGGGGGGGGGGGTTCTAAATTTTATTTATTTCATTTTTTTTTTACCAACTGCTACATCTAATTGTTCGTAAATTATACAAAGTTATTAATGAATTTCAGTCTTCGCTATCTATCTGATGAAATCGACATTTGCTTAGCCGTTATAAGACTGCTCGATTTTTCTGTGTTGTAGCTATTCAGAGTTTGCCGACTCTCTCCTTTGCATCAGCTTGTTCCTACTCCAAACTAAAAAGAAGTCAGGGGGAGGAAGGAGGGAGTGTGAGGGATGAAGGGGTGGATCGAGCGTCAAGAGCCACGCTTTTGCACGCCACAGGTTCATTAAATCTTACATGTAACGTGCAAGTGTTACTAACCACCGTCGTCCCAACGTGAATCAGTCGGTGCAGGAAAACCCGCCACTAAACCCTTCGGTACACACACCCGAACAGTTCATGTCCCCCCCTCCTCATTGGCTGACATCTGTATCCGGTGTGAACATGGACCAATAAGAATAACGCCTACTGTCAGTGTGGCTCAGGTGTCTGCTGCGTGTGTGGGTGTTGCGAGGGCCGAGCCTTGGAGCCAAGGCGTCACGCCTGAACGGGTTTGTCTTTTGTGGCCGGGGCGGTGCAGCGCATGGGTGGCACGCCGGTGACAACAGTGATGGCATCAAAAGTGACAGTGCTACCTACCCGCCGCGTCCTATCTCTTCAATCAGTCGCCTACGTACGGTCTTGCCAGCACTTGAAAGACTACCCTCAATCCCCCCCCCCCCCCCCCCCTTCTCTTTCCAGCCGCCATTCGGCGTCACGTCCCCATCCCTCACCCCCCCCCCCCCCCTCTCTCTCTCTCGTCTCGTCTGGTTTTCCAAAGAGACGTTACCGGATGAAGTT
>JADBJO010000032.1:1238663-1246163 GCA_016801955.1 Conus betulinus | reverse complement strand
GTTTTTTTTTTTGCTGGGGAGGGGGGGAAGGGGGGGGGGGGGGGGGGGGGGGGGGGGAGAACGTGCATTCGGGGTTGGGCGAAGTAAGGTTGGAAAGGGGCGGTTAAGTGAGTGTAAAGTGTGTGTGTGGTGGTGATGAGGTGACACGTTAGTGCAGGCGGCAGAGAGAGAGAGAGAGAGAGAGAGAGAGAGAGAGAGAGAGAGAGTCTCTCGTTTTTTTTTTCAGCTCATAAATATTCTCACATACCTCTATCATATTCTGTTTCTTAGAGTACCTAATATACCTCACAGTTAGAGTCTCGTAGACTGTACTATATACTTCAAGCTCAAAAGTCTCAGACTGCCTTACAAATAACATAATGAACAAGTACGGTGACTCTTGTTCCCAAGATAAAATAAACACACGCCCATATTCATTTCATCATGGGAGCAAGAGTTACCGTACTTACTGTTTACTGTTCCCAGCCTCATTTAAGATTTCCATATATAATTCAATCGCGGTCAGTCTCAAACTACCTCATATATCTCATTAACACCCAGTCTAATAGACTGCCTTACATTTCTTCGTTGCCCTCAGAGTCTGATAGAGTGCCACATCTACCCCAGTCTCAGGGTTTCATAGACTGTCTTGTGTATGTCAATTGCAGTCAGTCTCACAGACTGTTTCACATACCTGAGTTACATTGACAGTTTTGTTGACTGCCTTACATATATGTCATACCGTCAGTCTCATAACCTGCCTTACCCTTCGTGTTCCTGTATTTTGTGTAACAGAAGTCGCCTCGACTACTAAGTTTATATTGGAATTTGCTGCCCGCATTGGGGTACTGAAAAATTTTGAAAACAAAAAAAAATAAAAAAAAAAAAAAAAAAAAAAAAATGGATGGAAAGAGACCTCAAACTTTTAGCAAAAATCTACGGACAGCTGAACTTTGGTTTGCACTTGTTATTTTAGGGGCATGTGAAAATATTTCATGGCTCAAGTCACTCACACACCTGATTTTACCTGGAAAACACACCTTCGTCAGTGAAATAGGTGATAGACAGGCAATACAACACCCATCAACTTTATAGCACCTACCTTTTGAGTGGCAAATGGTCAGGTTCACCATCTGAAAAGAACTGATGGGTGTTTTGAGGTGTTAGTAGTTATACAGGTAGCTAGGAATATACGTGAAATTTTTGTGACGCATTTTATTTATATAGTAGGAAAACAAACAAGCAAACTAACAAAATTAACAGGTCAAAATCATACCATAATTACTGAAAATGTGTTGGAGTGCATGCTTTTTGATCTGCATGAGTTAGTCTGTGTTTGAGAGAAAAAAAATCCTATGACTGATAACATTTCTAACTATGAGCAGGTGTTAGTAGGAAAGAAGAAAGGCAGGCATCACAACACAAAACAACACTCAAATATTTTTGTTATACTCACCATATGGCTCCAGAAGTAATGAATTATATAATCCAAATGTGATCACACACAAACAACAACACAGTCACTAAAAATTTTCTTGCTTTTGTGCACTTTTGTCACACACAAATCACTGACATGAAATTTTCTTTACGTTGTGCACTGCGTCACCTGCGCCGCCTACCTCCGAGTCACTGGCACTACTCGCGTTCACTCCTTCATAGTCAACATCGCTGTCTGCAGAGTCTACATCAGTGTCCGATTCATTCAACTCCTCATTTTCGGTCGGAAACACATTCATATTGAACATTTGGTCCACAATCAAGCTCATGTCACTGTCACTGTCAGAGTGCGACAATTCGATCGTAGTCGGAAGTCGATGGGATGACAAAACAATCGATTAAGAATAAAAAACAGCCACGAACTGCTGTTCACAAATGGCGCTGGTAAAGGGAGGAAAGACCCGGATAACGACCAGTTTGTCTTATTATTGTGGTCAACCCAAATAAGGAGGCACACACAAGACAATCAGCCAACTGAGGAACGGGCGGTACAGGGCGGATTTGGAGCCTGACGGTTAATTCGACTGTTCCATTTTGGTTTGTATATGCAAGAAATAACTTGAAATAACATTGCGCGCGCGCGCGCGCGCGCGCGCGCACACACACACACACACACACACACACACACACACACACACACACACAGAATTAATTCTTCAAGATCGTGCTTAAGAACTTGATGACTCATATACAGATGGTAAGATTGTTCTGAAATTTTTTTCTTATTGTGTTTGAAAATTGACTTTTGTTCTTTTCTTTCAAATGCCCATCAAAGTACATGTTATGTGGTTCCAAGCAGACAGATTAAAACGCAAGCAGTGGCATTATTTTCGAAATGTCAGCTGGCAGAAAGAGACAGGGTCAGGATGAGCTCTAAGGCCTGAAATGTGACGTATGCTACTTTAGGTTCGAGTCCAGAGTTACAGATGGGACCCAAAACGCTATATATATATATTCTCTATTGCACTCAAAAATGTTGGTCAGCCTCTTAGACTGTCTCATATACTTCAGTTATATTTTGGTCTCTTAGACTGTCTTATATACTTCAAGTAGACCAACATCCACTGTGTCAGACTGCCTCATATACGCAAGTCATACCCAGTCTCTTAGACTGCCTCATGTACCTCAGTTACAGTTAGTCTTTTGGACTGCCAAAAATCTTGCCTTCAGGCAGAATCTCGCAGACTGCTTCACATACTTCAATTGCGTTTAGTTTGTTAGACTACCTCATATATTTCAGTTATACTCAGTCTCATGATTGCCCTCGTATATCTCACTTAGCGAGTTTCATAAGCTGTCTCATTTTTTGTACTCCCAGTTCTTATAGAACAGGGAGTACTTTTACAATGGGAACGAAGAAATGCTGTCTGTGTGTGTGTGTGTGTGTGTGTGTCTGTCCGTGGTGGTCAAAGTGTGTTCCACTCGCTCCAGACAAAACTTCTGGGCCAATCTTTCTGAAAATTTGTAGGTATGTTCATTATGGGTCACGGATGATGCCCGATGTTTTATTTACCAGAATAACGGCACCAAACGGTTTTTCTTCTTTATGGAATATCTCAGTGACGAAATACATTATGACGCATCTTTGATTGTGACGTCAAATACATTATGACGCATGTTTGATTGTGATGTTTTTCAGGAAGATAAACTGGGAGTACGTTTATATGTTTTGCATCTTGTCATTTTGCACCACAGTCTCGCATAATTATTGCCTCCTATGTCTTAGCTACTGCCAGTCCCTCAGACTACTTCACATAATTCATGTATAGTCAATCTCATGTATTGCTTTATGTATCTCATTTGTAGTCAGTTCGTAAAACGCTCTCTTATATCCAAGTTATAGTCAGTCTTACAGACTGTCTCATACATCACAATTACTGTAGTCTCTTAGGCTGCCTCAGGCGTCTGACTTGTTAACCGAATCTCACATACATCAACTGTAGCCAGAATCATATAGACGGCATCGTATATATCATTTATGTTCAGCTTCACAGGATGCCTCTTATATCTGAGTCACAGACAGAGTCTTTTAGACTGCCTCATGCATCTCAGTCACAGTTAGTCTCAAAGACTGCCTCACGTATCTCATTTTTAATCAGTCTCACCGAATGGCACTTGTATTAGAGCTATAGTCAGGGTTTCGTAAACTGTTTCAGATACCTTGGTTACAAGATCTCAGACTGTCTCACGTATCCCCACTTACAATCAGTCTCTTAGACTGCTTCATACATCTGAGTTAATAAGTCTCTTAGACTGCCTCATACATCTGAGTCATAATAAGTCTCTTAGACTGCTTCATACATCTGAGTCATAATAAGTCTCTTAGGCCGCCTCATATAACTCAGCTATAGTCAGTCGCTTACACTACCTCGTATATCTCAATTACAGTCAGTCTCTTTGACTGTTTTATATACCTCAGTCACAGTCAGTCTCGTAGACAACCTCATATACCTCAGTTACAGTCAGTCTCTAAGACAGTATCTCAGTTACAGTCAATCTCTGAGACTCTCTCATATCTCTGTTACAGTCGGTCTCTCAGACTGTTTCAAGCGCCCAGTAGCCTATGTTGTTGGGATGGGCGCTGTAGAAATTGTCCTCATTATTATTTATTATTAAATACCTCAGTTACAGTCAGTTTCTGAAACAACCACACATTCCTCAGTTACAAGTCTCGTAGACTGCCTTACACATCTCAGTGACATCAGTCTCTTAGACTGCCTCACCTCAGTGACAGTCAGTCTCTTAGACTGCCTCATATACCTCAGTGACAGTCAGTCTCTTAGACTGCCTCATATACCTCAGTGACAGTCAGTCTCTTAGACTGCCTCCTCATATATCTCAGTGACAGTCAGTCTCTTAGACTGCCTCATATACTTTAGTGACAGCCAGTCTCTTAGATTGCCTCATATACTTCAGTTATAGTCTCTCAGACTGTCTTATATACCTAAGTTACGCTTTCATAGACTGTCTCATATATCTCAGTCACAGTCGCTGCACATATCTCAGTTACAATCAGTCTCATTAATGCGTTTAAACACCTCAGTCGCAACACACACACACACACACACACACACACACACACACACACACACACACACACACACACACACACACACACACACACACACACACACACACGCGCACACACACACACACACACACACACACACACACACACACACACACACACACACACACACACACACACTTTATGCTGCTTATATACCTCTGCTACCGTCGGTTTCATCGATTGCTTTGGGTAGCTCTGTTACAGTTAGTCTTCCTGACTACCTCATATATAACTCAGGTACAGTGAAAAATATCATAGACTGCTTTTCATGCCTCAATAGCAAGTTGTCAGAGAAGTGGGTAAAATTGAGAGAATATTGTCGGGTGAATATTCTTTACCATCCTGTTGATAATATTCAACATTTCTGTCTGTCTGTCTATCTGTCTCTGTGCCTGTTTTTTTGTCTGTCTGTTTGTCTGTCTGTCTGCCTCTCTCTCTAACTTAAACACACACACACACACACACACACACACACACACACACACACACGCGCGCGCGCGCACGCGCGCGCGCGCGCGCACACACTCAAAGCACGTGCACACCACACACACACACACACACACACACACACACACACACACCACAACACGACACACACACACACTTCCCCTGACCCGTAAACCATCTCAGTTGACCGGTCAGGTCAGGCCGTCTGCCACCCAGCTTTTATTCAGCAGGCACAAAAAGGTTTGAACTCTCAGAGTCATGTTCGGCTGCACTTCGCATCAATCACCGCCCCGCCGCCCCTTAATGAGCAGCCCAGATCAGTTCAAGCCAACCTGAATGACATTTTCGATGCACCCCCATTGCATGCCGGTACTTCGCGCCATTTAGCAAAATGGCGACGTCGGCGGAAGCTTACCAAAGTTCATCCCCGATTATAGTTCCCGCCTCCTGGAAGCACTGTTGCGTGCAGGTGAGTTAGAATGGAAAATAACTGATCACTGGAGCCTTGAAGAGAGACAAGTTTTCTCCATAAAGTCGCTGTTTTGAAGGGGAAGGAAACCCGAGTCCGTGCCCAAGCGAAGTCAGAGCGGAGTGGAAGAGAGGGGTAGGCTTTTTGTTCCTCCTGGGTTAAAGTTGTCATGCGTTTTACGAGTGAAATAAATTGACAGAATTTGATCTTCCTTCCCCCCACCTCTCTCTCTCTCTCTCTCTCTCTCTCTCTCTCTCTCTCTCTCTCTCTCTCTCTCTCTCTCTCTCGTGGATCCGGCTGCCAGTCGATAAATCAATGGTAGAGAAATGGAGGTTGAGAGCTGCACCCTCATTTAACTTCGGTGACACAGGCTGAAAAGGCGGCCATTAGCTGTGAAAGCGAGCAGGAACGGCTGTGGTGCATGATACAGAGAGAGAGAGAGAGAGAGAGAGAGAGAGAGAGAGAGAGAGAGAGAGAGAGAGAGAGTCGTTTTTCAGTCTTTGTTGTGCCTGTCTGTTTTTTTTAATTTGTTTAAACATGTTTTTTTTTTTTTTTTTTTTGTCTCTTTCCATCTTCCGTACCTTCTTAATGGTATTGCCACCACGCTGCTCATACGAGTTCTCCGAAACACACCCACACCCAGCCTCGTCCGTCACAGCCTGAGCACCTGCAGTCTACAGGCAACAATCAATACAGACACTCCACTGCCGCTGAGTCACTTCCATTGTGTTTGGTGGTATTTTTCTTCTTAAAATACAGAGGTCGTAACCTTTTTAATTCACTTCTTACGACAATACTGCTTAGACACGAAAACTCTGTGAGTGAGCGTCCCCCAAAGACGCCAGCCACAACGTCCATCTAAAGGCAGTTTGGGTGAACTTGCTACCATGTAGACTTGATTTTTCTTCACAAATTATCTGTGGACGATGAAGATGATGCTATGATGCTGCTGAAGTTCATTTCGGTATGATATTACATGACAGGACCGCACACCACGCTTCCTTTCATTTCATAAAACATATCGACATTGACCAGGCCCGAGAGATACAGACACTTGGTGTGTAGGTCAGGAAAGTAGAGCAACGCTTTCAGACACACACCCATTCAGTGAACGAAGTGGACTACGTGGTTCCAGTTTCCCACCATATTTGAGCCAACAGCACTTTGAAGAATTGTAAGACCGATGAGGCCAGAATTGAGAAATCCCACTAATACATGCATCTGGAAGGACTCGAACCCAAAGTCTAGCTCGCATCCCGTGACGCTACCGACTGCGCCATGGCGGCAGTGGATATGAGTAAGAAGCCAAAGTCGACGGTATAGTCGGTTCATTGATTTACGAATCCATCCAGTCACTCAGTCACTCATTCATTCACCCTTCCTGTCTTATTGCACCCCCCCCCCCCCCCCCCCCCCCCCCTTTGTTGTCTTCATTAATGCATTTCTTCATTAATTATTCGTTTGTTTGCCTGTTTTTTTTATTTTCTCTTTGTTGTCGTCTTTAGTCTGTTCATTAATTTGTTTATTTAGTTTGTGTACCTTTTTTTTCATGTGGATGTGCGTGCATACACACAGCATATTCAAGTTTGAAAGAATTTCTGTTGCATACCACAGACGTCTGTTTTATCAGCAGAGGGGAGAACAGGGGAGGCAGTCGCTTCATTTTAAACGTGGTGTTGTTCTTGGAGTAGTAGTATGAGTGGTTTTGAAAGTGAAACTGCAGTTCAGTACATCGTATGGCGGGAAAAAAGCGACAGTATTGTCAGAGAGAGAGAGAGAGAGAGAGGAGAGAGAGAGAGAGAGAGAGAGAGAGATAGACACACACACACACACACACACACACACACACACACATATATATATATATATATATATATATATATATATATATAAGAATGAAACAATAAATTCCAAGGATAAGTACCGAGCACCGTTCCAGCAACTTACAGAGCAGCTAGTGTGTTGCAATGACTGCAAAAAATATGAATTATAAACAAAGCTTGCTCTTATGTCTCAGATTGTAGAAATAGGGGGGTGG
>JADBJO010000032.1:1216163-1228663 GCA_016801955.1 Conus betulinus | reverse complement strand
GAAGAAGACCAAGTAGGTCGAAACGCGTTGTGTTTTGTTTTGTAATTTGTTTGTCAGTTTTATGTCTGCCAGTCTCGATAATGATTCTTTTAAAAAGTTGTGTTAATTTCCGCTTGCAGTAACCTCACTTTGAAACTATTGAATGCGTATTTCAAACTTGAGACTTTGACTGTTGATCCGCCTTGGCTTAAGGCTGTGTCAGTCCAATTGACGTAGGCTAGAACACCAAGGCTACATCAAAATGTTGTTATGCTCAGCATAGTTATGCGGGGATTGTCTTCAATCGTGACAAGCTCCTAGCATAACATTATCAATCTCCAAAATCCCCCTAAGTCGGAGTGTGGCTGCCCATGTGGCGGGGGGTAATCAAGAACGGTCACACAGGTAATGTTCTCATCCCCAGCTGAACCATTTGTACCCTAGTGTTCAAGTACTTCGGCTGTTTGGATGATCCCTGGAGTCTTTTAGCCAGGGTACGACAACAACAACAACAACAGCAACGATTCTGTTGATGACTGACCAGGTGTGGTGAAAAGATGACCAGTCAGTGAACGTGAGGCAGACACAGAACAGTTACATCAACCAGAAGTGTTGAACACCGTCAATGTGTGCAGCCAAGCTCCAGCTAGATAAAATCAAATGCGGCGTCTTGGGGGAAAACTGCACAGAATACATACAGGTCAGAAAATGGCTACTACTAATAATGCGTAGAACAAAATAAGTAAACAAATAAAAAAATAGTAAATAATGAGTGAATAAATGAATGAACGAATAAAGAAATAAAGGAATAGATAAATTAACAAATAAAAAGTAGGTAGATAAATAGATAAATAAACAAACGAACAAGTAAACAAAGATATGCCATGAGAACAGATCTAAAGTCAAGTTCGAACTTTGTAAGATGACGTTTTTCTTGTTTGTATTGAAAATGTAGTATGTTTTAAGTTTGATGAAGTTTAATAGAAGACCAGTTTGCTCAAACTTTCTCTTTGTGTGTGTGTGTGTGTGTGTGTGTGTGTGTGTGTGTGTGTGTGTGTGTGTGTGTGTTGTGTTGTGTGTGTGTGTTCTTACAGAGTGTTGGGATTTAAATAATCAGACATAAACGCTTCACAGTAATTTCGAAAAATCTTTTCAGGGATGTCTCACCCAATGAGATTTTTGTTGTTGTTGTTGAAAGAGCTAAGCATTTTTCATTTGATGTGATTTTTTTTTTTTGAAGAAAGAATGTATAGCAATGTTAGCGTGATGTAAGACTATCTATCACGAGGACGTGTGTGTGTGTGTGTGTGTGTGTGTGTGTGTGTGTGTGTGTGTGTGTGTGTGTGTGCGTGCGTGCGTGCGTGCGTGCGTGCGTGTACGTGTGTGTGTATGCGTTTGTGTGTGTGTTTGTGTATGTGTGTGTGTGTGTGTGTGTGTGTGTGTGTGTGTGTGTGTGTGTGTGTGTGTGTGTGTTTGCGGCTAGTGATTCGCCGATTTGTTTTGTTTGTTGTCAGGTTTGTTTGATTTAATTTAATTTAATTAATTAATTTATTTATTTATTTATTTTTGCTGCTGTCTGATGTTCTGTGCGTCCTCAGTGCCATCACACCTACGCCGCTCATTCCCGCTCCTCGTCCACAGTCACAGCCTGGCTTGTGCTGCCACAGCACCGGCCTCCGGCAATCCTCCTGGAGCAGCTAATGTCATGTCGTCATGAGGCAACTCACCAGGAAGACACACTGCTCCGCTGCCTAGTCACTTCTGAGGTGCTCAGTGGCACCCGTGCTGATTCAAGATGCACAGGACATCAGCCACTAAGCCCCCTGCTGACGACAACGATTGCTTGGTCGCGGAGCCAGCGTGAGTGAGCTTATCCTCCGGAGGGCGCCATCACATCAGTCCAACGACAGGCCCCGTGAACTTCTCAATGCCAGTAACTCCGACAGAACCTCACAAAGGCATAGATGTGGAAATGGAATGGTAAGTGAGATCACCATGGCGGCAGGGCATGAAGGGCCACAGACTTTGATTCGAATTCTTTTTATGCTGATCGATGAGGATGATGAAGAAGATGCCACGGATTTCCATTCAGGTCTGAGACTGCTTAACAAGGCTGTACTCTACGCTCAAATTCATGACATAGTCCAGCGTCAACCAGACCGGAGAGATACACACACCTGCAGTGTTGGTCAAGAAGTTTGAGCGACACACCGTCAAGCGAGGCATCCATGAAGTGGATGAAACTCGATGGTGTGGCTCCGGTCTTCCCAACGGAGCCCGCATCAAACTGAACTCTGGGGTGGATCAGGACAGAGAAAGCCCACAAATAATTGGTTCTGATCGGGAATCGAACCCACGACCTCCCAGTCGGCGGGAGTCCACGACGCCCACCTCCTCGCTACAGCTGCTGGTGCGAGTCGGCGAATTTCGTAAACATCTTAGTGAGTGGCGCAAACCAATAGGGCCTTTCACACTGCTGATGGTGACCACCCACTGAGATTCATATCGATGTGGTTATCGCCTCGGGGCTAATACATACGAGACGCGCACACATTTGTCATTAAGCACGCACCTCGTAAATTAAGCCCGTTCAAAAGAGCGTTTGAAATTCTACCTACGGAGAGAAAATTGTGATGGGGATGGGGATTTTCAGGTTTTCTTTCTTCCGTTGTTTCTTTTTTTCTTTTTTCCTTCCTTCTTTCTTTCTTTCTTTCTTTCTTTCTCCTTGTTCTTATACGTGTTCTTCTTGTTCTTGTTCTTCATCTTCTTCTTCTCATTTGAATTGGAATGTACGTTGTGGTGAATGGTGAAAACACAACGTACTATTCGCCAGAGGCTACTATGGAAAAGCTGTTCTTAGGGCAGCTGTTCCCAGGCCAAAGTCTGCGTGGAATGTATCTTGTACACAGAGTGTGCACCTTACGAGACTGCTCTACGCTGAGAGAGAGAGAGAGAGAGAGAGAGAGAGAGAGAGGGGCGTGCGTGTTTTGCGTGTGTGTGTGTGTGTGTGTGCGCACTTTATATATATATATATATATGTGTGTGTGTGTGTGTGTGGTGTGTGTGTGTGTGTGTGTGTGTGTGTGTGTGTGTGTGCGCGTGCGCGCGCGCGCACGTAAGCGGCCTTTCTGTATAAGGACTTTGGGGATCTTAGTCTTGACATTTCAGTGAGTATAATTATAGTTCAGACTGGACATTCCTTGCCTATCCTTCCTCTCTCTGCCTGCCGCCCCTAACCTCTCCCCTCCCCATCTCTCACGATGTACCCTCCTTGTTTGACTGGACAAAAACACAGTCACTAGTCTTGATTTGACGAGAGAGAGAGAGAGAGAGAGAGAGAGAGAGAGAGAGAGAGAGAGAGAGAGCGAGTACGTGTGTGTGTGTGTGTGTGTGTGTGTGTGTGTGCATGTGTGCGCGAGTACGCGCGCGCGCGTGCGCGCATGTGCGTGTGTGCGTGTGTGTGTGTGTGTGTGTGTGTGTGTGTGTGTGTGTGTGTGTGTGTGTGTGCGTGCGCGCGTGCAATGCTTGCACACATGCAAGCGCCTGTGCGTGCGTGTCGCGTGTGCTTGCGTGCGTTAGTGCGTGGGAGTGTGTTTGTGCGTACGTGTTGTGTGGGTACTCGTGCGCGATGTCGAACTTTGTCAGCAAGGAAGAAAGAATTAAAAATTAAAAAAAAAAAATTTCTCCACTTAGCCCCAGGTCCAGACAGGGAGGGGCAAAGGAGGATGGCCGTCAGACATGGAGCCCCCAGCCTCTGACAGCTGGGGGGACGGCGGGAGGGTCCACCATCAGCATCAGCAAGCCGCTCGCTGTCTGATCAAAGACGGCTTGCTTGCTCAAGAACGCGTAACTCTGGGCAAGCAGACTCTCCGCGACTGCAGTTAACTTTCCCTGACGTGGATGCCATTTGGGTTCAGTCTGTTTGCCTCACCGAGCATGGCGTGTCCCGTCGCTGCCCCCCCCCCACCCCCCCCCCCCCTCTTACACACACACACACACACACACACACACACACACACACACACACGCGCACACACACGGCAGACTGGAAGAACAGGCGCTGCTAAAATTTCAATCCTTGATGGAATAAAGGTTTTGAGTTCTGAATTCTGAGTTCTGAATTCTGCGTTCTGAGTTCTGATCTCTGTCTGTCTGTCACTCTCTCACTCACTCTCTCTCTCTCTCTCTCTCTCTCTCTCTCTCTCTCTCTCTCTCTCTCTCTCTCTCTCTCTCTCTCCATAGCGTTCCATAGCGTTCTTCGACCAGTTTTATTCCTGGCTGATCTCTCTTTCCAAATCTGTGGTTACTTAGGTAAACGATTAGCTTGTCATTCATCGCTAATCCCATTACCAATGTCACGCCCTGGACCAGATCGATGAACTACGAACCATCGTGCAAACTTACGTTGTTTGGGAATATTCTTCGCCACATCTGTGGATTTGGGAGTGCATTGTCTATTAAGGTGGCAAGCAAACAGTAATTAAGCAATAAACGGTATATAGCGTTCACTACGAAGACGGAAGTCCAATGGGATCCTATAGAACAAGTGTAAGCAGACTCTATGCTTTCACCAGCTGATAACGCTTTAAAGATGTTAATTCACTGCAGACCGCTGTGTATTAACTTGTCCTTATCATTATCAGTGTGAGAGTGCCAGTACACCACGCATTAGAACATTAGCAAACCCAGACATTTTGTATTAAACACCAAAACACTAAAACCAGCAAGACTATGTCCATTTGAAAGAGAACATACAGACTACGCATGGTGTGTAAGGGACTGGTTGGAGAAAAAAAAAAGAAAAAGAAAAAAAAAAAAAAAAAAAAAAAAAGCTAGTAGTGGAAATTGCTTTTTTTTTTTGTCAGATGAAGAGAACAGTGTGAAGCACCAACAAATGAAGAGGTGGATTTCGGCCTTACGGGGGAAAAAAAAAAAATATATATATATATTTTTCACAGGTAACATTCTCACTAAAACTCACACCGCGCCTCAACAAAACGACGTCAAAAGGATGATTTGAATAAAATGAATACTAAAACAAGTTGAACGTCTCTTTTCCCACAGGGACAACTTTAATGTTCAAGCTTTCGCCTCAGAGGCTTTTTCATTCCTGAAGCCTCTGAGGCGAAAGCTTGAACATTAAAGTTGTCCCTGTGGGAAAATTGTTGCGTTTTATTATAAAAATGCGAACCAGCAGAGTCTGATATCAAATTTTCACTGCCTATCAACTATGTATAAAGTCTTTTCGGTCAGCTCGAATTAAAGGACGAAAGAAGGAAGAAAACAGTTTGATTATGAAACTTAATGGGGGGAAACTTAACGGAAATACTCTGTGTGTGTGTGTGTGTGTGTGTGTGTGTGTGTGTGTGTGTGTGTGTGTATGTGTGTGTGTGTGTGTGTGTGTGGTGTGTGTGTGTGTGTGTGTGTGTGTGTGTGTGTGTGTGTGTGAGCGCGCGCGCGCGTGCATATGTGCACATGTGCATGCGCGCTTGCTTGTGTGTGTATGTGTGTGTGTGTGTGTGTGTGTGTGAGAGAGAGAGAGAGAGAGAGAGAGAGAGAGAGAGAGAGAGAGAGAGAGAGAGAGAGAGAGAGAGAGAGAGCAGTCTTGGTTCAGATTTGTTTTTAAAACCCAGCAGGCCATAAAAAGCCTTTCAGGGTAGTCACCATGCAGAAAACAACGCTCTGTCACAGCAACGACATAAAAGCACCATGTACATGCATAATACAAGTTTACACCAACTTACAGCATATTGGCAGAACGTCTGCATATAAATCTCTCCCCCCCCCCCCCTCTCTCTCTCTCTCTCTCTCAAATAAAGATATTGTTTTATTTTGCTTTCTTCCATGTGTAAATATGTGTGTTTGATACTTTTGGCTCATATTTCGTTTCCTTGTCCAGTGAAAACGTCTTTTGACGCATTCTTCATGTCAAAAAGACCTAATGGCCACTTACATAGACGTATTGGATTGTCAGAGACTGTCTGTCTGTTTGTCTGTCTGTCCATCTCTCTCTCTCTCTCTCTCTCTCTCTCTCTCTCTCTCCTCGCTCTCGCTCGCTCGCTCTCTTCTCTTCTTGCCTCTATTCCCCTCTTCCCTTCAAACATGTCCCTTTCTTTCTCTGGCTTTTATTCTCTCCTCTCCCCACCTCCCCTGATATCTTGTCTGCCTTAGTATTTCTCACTCCCACTCTCACCCCTCCTCTCTCTAAATATTTTTTTTCCTTCCATACGAAAACAATGTTTATGCACTTCCAGTCTGGCTTTATCACCTCCCAATGTTCCCTTCCGCTCCTCTCCGGCACGCTAACGTTCAAACATGCTCGTATATACATTCAGAATTGCTCTGTCAAATATTCCGTATTTTTGAAAGGCGAATAGGGTAGAACAGCAGTACACATTAAGTTTCATGTTATCAATACAGTTGAACGTGAAAGGAGCCTTCTCTTGCTCTGTCATTCCCTACACAGGATTAAAACACCGTATTTCCCCGTGAAAGACACTTGACTCCTCCCGAGCGAATTATAAGTCAATGTTTCATCTTTTCCCTATTCTTCTGCTGCTTCGCTTTTTCTTTTTAATTTTTTTTTTTTAAGATTTGGATCGGGAAGAGGGAAGTGTGTGTGTGTGTGTGTGTGTGGGGGGGGGGAGACTATTGTTACCAGGCGGCAAAGGCAGAGACTGTTATTACACACACACACACACACACACACACACACACGCACACAAACACACACACACACACACATGCACACACACACCCACACACACACACACACACACACACACACACACACACACAGAGAGAGGAGAGAGAGAGAGAGAGAGAGAGAGAGAGAGTAAGGCGAAACCATAAGCTGTAACAGAAATCTACACACAGTAAATCATCACGATCTGGCGACTACCCCACACGGTAAATTTGCTTCTCGCAAGGGAGTCAACTCGATCCGTTTGGTTTACCAATCTCGCAGCAGGAAACCCGTCAGAGTCCTCTCACAGGGGAACGGAAGCGAAGGCTTTGCACTGTTTTGATTGGTCGCGCTGACTTTGTGGCAATGACAATGGTGGCGGCGCCAAAGTCGCCCAGACGACAATGCCAACCTGACTTGTAACAACACGCGGAATGATCTGACGTCAGTCTTCAAGAGTAGCCACCTCCTGGGACTGGACTTACTCCTGTCCTGTGTTTGTGCTGGCTGAGTGGTGAGAACGTGATGTCCAGTCAGCATTTTAGAAATGTTCAAATCGAGAAAGAAAATCGATTGCAGGTCGTCTGTTTGTTGCGGTGCTTATTGATGTACAGAGAAAAGTAAAACAAGACACGCATCTTTGCATTGCATTATTGTTTCAGACAAAAGGCAACCACCACCCCTCTCCGATAGACTTTATAACTCGCCATCCTTGTGTGTGTGTGTGTGTGTGTGTGTGTGTGTGTGGACGGGGGAGAACAAGTGGGGTGGGGTGGGGGGTGGGGGGGGGGGTGGGTGTGTGTGTGTGTGTGTGTGTGCGGATTTTTGGTATAACAGAGTTTATTTCATAAACAAGGAAGGAATTTTCTATCTCCATATACATTATATAGGAAAAGTTATGTCCCATTTACCCTAAACATTTTTCATAATTGTATGATTGTGACATTTGTATGGTACAAAACGTCAAATATTTTCAACAGAAGGTTCACTTCGTCTTCGTCTTCGTTTTACAGTGCTTGACATCTATACACACATGGCATAGGAAAGTTATGTCCCGTTTACGCGACGAATTTCCATAACTGTATGAAGTGATATTTGAAATGTACAAAATGGTGGAATATCTTCAACAGAAAGATTCACCTTGTCTTCGTGTCAAAGCATTTAAAATGTTATATCGAAATGCTCATGCTTTGTAAAAAAAAAAAAAAAAAATTAAAAGTAATTATTGAATATTGATATTTTCCATACCGCTTCTATTGCTTTTTTTTTTTTTACTTCGGTGTTGTGCATCGCCATTTTATAGAGCCTTTCTGAAATCACGTTCCCAGTGTCTGTAAGCTTGCAACATCAAATATTGATATACCTTGTATGCCTAGAGAAAAAGGAACACACTTACGTTTACCGTGAGCGCGCGCGCACGCACGCACGCACGCACGCACACACACACACACACACACACACACACACACACACACACACACACACACACACACACCTAAATCAGTCCCATCTAGGACAGCAAATCAGAAAGGATTTCCTTTAGCTCCCCTAATTTCTTTTCGTCATGTCTTATCTCCTTCGTCCCCTCAGTGCCACTGCTTTAGCGCCGCTCCTTACGAGCTGCCCCCTACACACCCACACCCGACTTCGCCCTTTTACAACCTCCAACACCGGTAATCCACAGTCCCTTGACTTTTTTCATCGATAGATTGGCAACCTGCAGAGAGCAAATCTTCAAACTGCCACTAAGAACAAAGACCTACTAAAAAAAAAAGACGACCTTTAGCATTTTTATCGGTTTTTCGAGAAATTAACAGATTTACAGGCGATGGTCCGTGCGATTGGTTAAAGAGAAAAGGCATCTCTCCAGCATTTTGTAGACATTTTACCACCAAGTACATCAAATAAGATGTTCTTTCGAAACCAGTAGGTGTCTAAAAAAAAAAAATCACGGGTTATTGGTATTGTCCTAATCAGATTCACCAAACCACCCAAAATACAATCCCACTTCCCTTCCCCCCACTCCCCCCACCCCCTTCCCCACGTCTCCTACGACATGCCCTTCATTCCTCCCTCATCGTCACCCCCTTCCCCGTCTATCAACTGCCTACATACACACGCTTCACAAATATTTCAGCAATAAACACAAGACATAGGATATGATGACATTATCCAAGCGCAAGCAAACAAACACTGTGGGATAGTGATAACGTGGTTAGGAGATCGATGGTTCAAATCTTGTAAGAACCGTTACAGTACTGTGAGATATTTCAGCCCTGTCCGGCTCCTATCCAGAGGAGCTGAGAGTGCCATTTCCTTGTACTGGAAGACTAGCTTGAACCTCTTTGCACGACGAGAGAGAGAGAGAGAGAGAGAGAGAGAGAGAGAGAGAGAGAGAGAGAGAGAGAGAGAGAGAGCTCTCTTTGACTTCGCCTTAAAGTTTTCTTTTTATTCTTTTTAATTATCTTTCTTCACGGTCATCCAGATCTTTTTCCCTATGTCCACTGCGATCCACCCACCTGTCTTTGTCTTGGAAAGCCTTTTCACATTCCCTCCACTTGTTACAATTTATTTCTGCCAGCTTTTCTCGTGAGGCATGATGACAAGGTCGTGAGATTGCCCACACTTCCGAGAGTCAAACACTGCTTGTCCGTTCGGCAGCGCTGGTCTGTTTGCCTTTTAACGATTTTCTTATGGCACGGTATGTTTCACTTGATTCGGTTTTGTGCTCATTTTTTTTTTTTAATTTGAGGGCGAGAGTAGGTCGGAATGGCCAACAGCTGAGCGTGACCTAGCTTTACCTGCTTGAAGGATGTTAATGATTCAAAACCGTCTTGTCGTCAGTTCGGATTTTAGGGATTTTTGTATACAATGATGTTCTGCTTGTTTGTTTGTTTTGCTTTTTGAGACAGAAGTTTCTATGCTATAGTGATGATAATATTGAAAGGATCCTTTGTAGTCGGGCCGTGCTAGAAGAAAACTGAAACTCGAACGTTCTCCCCAGCCATTATGTCGAAACGGTTCGTGTGGCGGGGACCTAAACTACCGGCTGCGGAGCCTGCTTTTAAGAAACCCGCGCACTCCGACCACTTCGTTCGGACTGCATTAAGTTAAAGCTACAGCTTTAAAAGTCACCCAGGACAAGCACCTCAAAGAAATCCGACCTCCAACTCCCCGCACGTTCTGATGTTTGCTCGACAACGTTCCCCTCCGACCTCCCCCGTACCCGTGACTCCTTCCCGCCAAAAAGATCGCGCTTCAACACACCCCCCCAGCCCCATCAAATTATTTACCCTCCACGCTGACGAAAATCTATCCGGGGCTAGAGAAATAGATCCACACGGTTGCCTTTTGTCACCCCGGGGATGACGTGGACGGCGGTAAAAAGACAGTCTATTTGAAGACAAAGGCGCGGAGGCACTTTCAGCAAACAGAGCGCGCGGCTTTTGGCAGATGTGGCTATCCAGGGAGTTTTGGCTGGAAGCCGGGGTTGCGGCGTAGAGTGGTGTAGTAGTAGTCTTCGCCCGCTGCTGGTCAAGCCATGACAATACGGTCGACAGCAGAAAAATCCCCAGGCTTGTGGGCTTATGCCTGCATTTGATGGAACTGAGGGAGAGGACGGGCGGGCGTGGGGGGGGGGAGTATTGTTCACACACGTGACAAGCACCCAACGGCCACACACACACACACACACAACACACACCACACCGCACGCCACGCAGCACCCACAACACACACACACACAAACACAATACAAACACACACACACACAAATTGACTCACAGAGACGAGGAGAGAGGAAGAGAGAAGAAGAGGAGGAACCAGAAGAGATGGAGAGGCAGAGACAGAGAGACAGAGAGGACAGGAGGAGAGAGAGCACAGAGACAGCGAGATTGAGAGAGAGAGAGAGCAAGGGAGGACAGCGAGCGGAAGAGGCAGACAGAGAAGTGAACGAAGAGGGGAGGGAAGGAGAGAGAAGGGAAGGGAAACAGAGAGATGAGAAGAGAGAGAGGACTAGGAGGACGAGGGAGAGAGACGATAGAGGTGAGACGAGAGAGGGAGAGAAGGGGAGACGGAGAGAGAGAAGACGAGAGAGAGAGAGAGCGGGAGGAGGAGGAGAGAGAAGAGAGTGAGAGAGAGAGAGCGAGAGGAATGGAGAGGGGACGAGAGGAGAGGAGAGAGAGAAGAGAATGGAAGAAGGAGGGAGAAAAGAAAAGTGAAGCGAGGGGAAGAGGGAAAGAGGAGAAGAAGAGGAGAGAAGAAAAAGAGAGTGAGAGGAGAGAGACAAGAGGAGAGCAAAAGAGAGAGAAAAAGAAGAGGAGAGAGGGAGAAGTGGAGGGGACAGAGGTGAGAGAGGAGAAGATCGGAAGAAAGAGAAAGAGAGAGAGAGAGAGAGAGGAAAGAGGAGAGAGAGAGAGAGAGGGAGGAGAGAGGCGAGAGGAAGAAAGGTAGAAAGTTGAAAGAAGTAGTGAAGGAACGAGACGAGGGAAGGGGGAGTCAGAGAGAGAGAGACGATGAGGAGATGAGGAGGAGCGGAGGAGGGGGAGAGATGAGCGAGGAATTTGAGAGAGTGTGAGAGAGGGGAGAGAGGTCGCTGAAGAGAGAGGAGGAGGAGAACGAGAGGCGGCAGGGATAGGACGAATGAGAGAAGGGGGAGTGAAGGTGAGGAGGAAGGGGAAGTGACGGAAAGGAAACAGATGGGAAGAGGGAAAGCGGTGTGGGAGAGAGAGCGATCAGAGGATGCGAGGTGGATGCCGAGAGCGAGAGAGAAGAGGGAAGGAGGAGGAACAGGAGAGAGAGAGAGGGAGGAGGGAGAGGAGAGAGTTGTTGAGAGAGAGAGAGAGGGAGAGAGAGAGCGAGGAGAGACTTTTATGGAGGAGAGGGCAGGAATGAGGAGAGGGGGGGAGGAGAGAGGGAGGAGAGAGAGGGAGGAGAGCCGGGAGACGGCGAAGAGGGGGCGAAGCGGGGACGGACGGACGGATATTGAAGAGGGAGTGCGAGAGATGACGAGGAGGACGAGAGTGGAGAGGAAGAGAGAGAGAGAGAGGGACGACGAAGTGACGGAACACACGAACAACACACACATACAGAGGGAGAGGGAGGAGGCGAGAAGGGGACGAAGGGCGGAGAGAGGAGGGAGAGAGGGATCGAGAGAGGGAGAGAGGAGGGGAAGAGTGCTGAGAGCGAGGGACAGAGAACGGAGAGAGGAAGGAACACACACCACATGACGAGAGGTAGCAGATGAGAGAAGGACGGAGGAGCGGAGAGAGTGAGAGAAGTAGTGAAGGAACAGAACCCGCAAACATACAGAGAGAGAGAGAGAGATGTGAGGAGAGGAGATGTGAGGAGGCTGAGCGGAGAGAGCGAGAGAATGAAAGGAAAAACAGAGAGAGAGAGCGAGCGAGAACAGTGTGGAATGGAAAACCCGCCCGAGGGAGAGATGAGAGAGAGAGAGAGGGAGAGGGGAGAGAGAGACGAGGGAGGAGGAGGAGATGGGAGTGAGGACCAGGACAGAGGTGGATGAAGAGAGGGGAACGAGAGAGCGAGAGGCAGAGTGAGAGAGGGGAGGGGAAGTGACGGACACACACAATCAGAGGAGGACTCGAGACGCGACGCGAGAGAGAGGATGAAGAGAGACGAGCGGGGAGAGGAAGAGAGCGAGAGGGACGAGGAGGAGAGAGGTGGACGAGGAGAGGACGAGAGAGAGAATGACGGAAGAAAAAACAGATGTGGAGACACGAACCGAAGGAGATGGATGGACGGAGGGGAGAGAGAGAGAAGTGATGGAAACAGATGTGAGAGAGAGAGAGAGCGAGAGGAGATGACGATAAAAGGA
>JADBJO010000032.1:1191163-1211163 GCA_016801955.1 Conus betulinus | reverse complement strand
GTCAGCTCACGCTGTGCATGCATGTGTGTGTGTGTGTGTGTGTGTGTGTGTGTGTGTGTGTGTGTGTGTTTTTTGCATGCGAGCGCGCGCGCGCGCGCGCGCGCGCGCGCGTGTGTGTGTGTGTGTGCACGCGCGCATGCACTGCACTTGAATACGTTCTTTTGTGCGTGCATGAGCAGGTGTGTTTCCGTGTGGGTCTAAAACATCAGTATTTTAGTATGCTACCCTTTTCATGCACATAGATCTTTATTACATGTAACTGACAAATGTTTTATTTGTTTATTTGTAAGCGCTCCCAGCTTATTCAAGGCACAGCGCTACAAAATGTGTACAACAATGCTCAAGAACTGCATGACACGACAGTGAATCTCTTGACATCCACAGGCAGACAAAACTATGTCGTGCTGAGGGCGCAGGCATTCCGCTGAATGTATTGCCCCCAGTACAGTTCAGGTCATTTTAGAGCCCAACCAACCACGAGAGGTCAGACCATGGGCTATCATCTCGTCAAAGTCAGTTCTTTACATGTCCTTTAAAAATCAGTCAATCAGATTTCTCAACACATGCAACATTTGCTGGAAAGATATTTCTCCGTAAAATAGTCGATGAAAAATATCCATCGTTTTCAGGAACTTTGAGATGGTGTTCATGGAACACCTGTGAATAGTCTTTTTTCTGATGGGAGTCTGCTGTAAAGTGTTTTTGTTTGACGTCACGCAAGTCCTGGCGCTCTATAAGAATGTGTTTGATAGTTTTTAAACACAATTTCTTCTACATATTTCTATACCTTTCACCGTTTCCAATGTAAGAAAAGGTAAAAACGTAAAAACAAAACAAAAAACAAAACAAAACAAAAAAAAACCGTACCGAAAACATGCAGGCCATGAAGGTAAACAGACACTGAAGAATGGACAGCTTGTGCCCTCCGTGAACAATGTTGACGTCATCACCTCCTAGTCGCCAGATCACCAAAACAACACCAACAACGTTGGCACACCACGAAATGTGACAAGAGGGGAAAAAGGTTACAGACTTTCCTGAACCAAGACATGAGAACAAGTCACAAAGTCTTAAAAACAAAATGGTGTGGACGACAGTGGAAAAAAAAAAAAAGAAAGGTAGCTTCCAAGAGAGTAGCTCACTATCACAGGATTAGCGGAATTCTGGGATTGTTTATGCCGAAAGAGTTCTCAGTATGTCAGTGAGTCATTCAGTTAGACGCTTGGTTGGTTACCTGACTGGCCAGTAAGGGATAATTAGCTGGCTTCCACGTGTATTGTTTCTCGTCGTTTACAAGACACGACACAGCGTTTTCTGCAATAATTCCCGTTCTGTGGCCTTCCGGGCAGACGCGTTCAGTTATGTATGTGTGTGGAAAACACTGCGAAGGGTTATCATCAGACATATCCATTCTGTGGCCTAGGCCCCAACGCGTTTACTTACATATCTATGTACAACACTCAGCAACACGCTGTCCCTAGAAATTGTCATTCTGCAGTCTGTCAACCATACGCATTCACCTATTTCAGCCATCTGTTCATTTATAAATAGGGGTAGGGGTGGGGGCAGGGGTGGGGATGGAGGCTGGGGTGGAGGTGGCCGTGGAGAGGTCAATTGACGACCAAACCAATCTGAGATTGGCGCTATCCCCATAAACTTGAAAATGGGGTCCGAAGCCAGTGGAGAAGAAGCGCTAGCCTTTTGGCACCAAACATTAAAGTCACAGATAAAAAGCGGCAGGTGCAGGCCAACGTGTGTGGATGGATCGATGGGTGGCTGGGAGGGTGAAAAAGCTAAGGTGAAAAAACACAGGACCGTGCGGTCCCAGCACATAGCCTAGATTACACAAAAAGGTTTCAGTCTCAGAGCCACTTTGCTAAGAGGGTCGTTGGGAGGAAAGCGGAGGTGGGGGGGGGGGGGGGGAACTGTGGAGGGGAGAAGTGGGGATGGTGGCGGAGTGTGGGGGAAAGGGCAGTGGTGGTGTGGGGGGGGGGGGGGGGGGGGGGGGGGAGACCTGTTCCTCGGGCTCAAAGAAGAAGTGCAAACATGACTGAGACATTTGGAGTTGCAAGGCTTTCTCTGCCAATCCATTTACCCTGATCGTGGCGATGTGTGAACCGGTATATCCGCCACTACCCGTGTCACTGACTGGGCTTTGACGTTCACCTCCTTCGTGTTGGCAGCCGTTCCTCGCCCACGGTCCGCTGTGACATGCCAGGTGTTTTTCAAAAATGTTAACCGGCGTAGTGCATTACAGGCCTAACTTGTACTTTTTTCTACCGTAGCGTTAACGATTTTTTTTTCTTACTGCTTTGGAACGGTACCTGAACCACTCTTTCAATTGACGAGTTGCCCTGAAAGCTGGAACAAGGAATCTAAATAGCAGCAAAACAGAATACTTTTTTTTGTTTTGCTATGCAGCCTAACACAACTCTTGATAGATGAGTTGAGATAGATGCCCGACAGAGGGTTTACAGATCGGGAAACTAACGGATCGACTCCCTGCCAAGCGGACCGTGAAGCCGTCTGACCCTCTGACACTCGGCTCCCTTTGTCACTGACGCGTTACAAGGGCGCCAAAACTCTCGATCACCGGACTTGACCCCTACGTGACCGGAACTTGACCCCAGCACTTGGCGGGCGAGCAGGCGACGGCCTGAGGGCGGGCCGGGGTCCTTCCGGTCTGGTGTGCAAACAAAATAGCCACCCGACTGACTTAGTGGCGCTGAGGTAAGACCCGGGCGACTTAAGACATCTTGACCCATTGTTGTTGCAAGTCTGACCCAACTCGGGAGCCACTCCACCCAGCACGCTGTACAATCGCTTGACTTCCCAACTTCTGCTTCAATCAGGCTGCTGCCGCCATCTTTAATGCCGCAAATCACAGGTGGACGTCTCATGGTTTCTGAGCGTGGACTGGTGAGTGGACTGTGGAGTGGACTGGTGGAGAGGAGGACTGGCCCAGTCACAAGCCACGTTGTTTCTTCGGCTTATGACGCAGGCTTGGTAGGTGGGTGGTGGTGGGGGGGGGGGGGGGGGGGGGGGGGGGGGGGGGGGTGGACAGAGTCAGGAAAGCTGCCATCTGCGGGGTAGGAAAATATGTTGGGGGGGGGGGGTAAGGTGGTGGTGAAACGTGTGATGTGAAGCCTTGAAGGTGGCTGGAAATGCAAGCGTTTGGTAATGTTTTCTTTGTCCGAATTCCAGGGGAATGGACTGTGGGTAGGGGGAGAGAGGCACAGTGGTGGCCTCCAAGTGATTATGACCCGGAGTGGTCGGGAAAGGCGACAGGACATCGAACAACGAAAACATAACAGGATGACGGGAATGGTTGCAATGTACCCTGACACTAGACCCTGATTTGTACAACTCACCTGTGCGTTTGCTTTAAATTCTACCAGTCTTGTTTAAAAGAATTCGTGCAGACTGGTTAATTTTGGTTCTAGTAGTTACACGTAATGGTGATTCGTGTTTAACTGGTCTTTTAAATGACATTTTGGGGTACTGTCATGGTAAATTTTTCACGTTCTTAAGATTATTAAAAGGTCATTCCACAACTTCTACGGATGATATGTTGGGTAAACAAACAAGGATGAAATGAAGACAAGTTGTATTTTCAGAAACAAAGCCATGCAAAACTATCATAGTCGTCTTCCAGATCATTCTAAATTCCTTTCATCCTTATATAATCCGTCTTTACTGCGAGAAGTTCCAGTGATTCTGTACTTCAACCATTGTCTCATGTCAAATTCTGAGCTCAGTGCTTGTACCTTCCATACCATCCTGATTCGATCCAAATGGGTGTTACCCTAGTATAACGTTGGTTCCAGACTTTTGTTGATTTCCGAGGAAAAACCAATGCTGTGTGAAGGATCTGTTAATAGACATTGCACTGATGATCTCAGCTCCTATATCCAAACAGGGTTCTTGCCCAGAGTGACTGGTCTGCAGTCTTCCCCACAGCCACTCACAACACAGCCTGCTTCCACTCCAGTGGCTTCCAAGTGGCTGGGTCCTCACTCGGCGTGCGAAATAGAAATCCGGGATTAACAGTTCCGGCTGTTATGGGTCGAGTTCTGACAGGTGAAATCACTTTCAGTGTCTGAGGTGGACTCCCATTGACACGTCCCTGAAAAGTCCCTCTCAAGTAGACGCTCTGGCTTTCCCGCACTCCAGCTCCTTCCTTTAGTCTTCTGCCGTTTCGGCCACGCTCGAGTTTTTCTCAGAACTCTGTTGTGTATTGATTCATAGGTGGTATATCTCGCTGTCTGATACCATGGAAGGACCGACACAGCCGTGATGGTTCAACTGACGAGTCTTACCCAGGGGGCGAAAGTCTACAGTGGGTAGACGTAACAAACTATCGCGTTTACAGAACAGTATTGAGGGGTTCCCATTTACTGTCAGTGAAGAGTTTGATAGTAACACTTTGACGCCCTCTTCACCATACCTTTCTCTACCCCACCCTTGTTTCAGCTTATTTTGTTTTTGCAGTAGATCTTTGCTGTGTTTACATCATACTGACAGAGGAATTATTTGCCTGCACTCATTTCCCGCTACTACTTATTCCATAGAAACTGGGTTGATGTAAGTGAATAGGATCTGGAAAACAGCAGTTTGGCGGTTAGTCACGCCCATGCCTTGTTGTGAAATGGTGAAGGATGAACAACATGTCTGTAAACATTGGATTGATCTGACTGGTCTCAGGCTGGCTTGGGTGAGGGACTTATGGTGTTATGAGAAACACATGATCTGTGTTCTCTGGAGTGAAAGATGCAGAGTCATCTCCGGAATTAACAACAAATCCATGTGAAAAATCCGGTCTTTCTCCTGCGCAGTTACCATTATTTGGAAGATGTCAAAGAGTCAGTTATGATAGAAGTTACTTGAAATTCACATAAGCACAAACATTTTCATCACCTTTACCTCAACTGTTTTGATATTGTTGATTTTCCTCTCCCATTGAGGCGTGGGGGTGTACTGAATATCAAGTGATGTTAATCATCAGTCCTCGAATGGACTGATATGTATCTGGCAAGACCACCACAATAACAATACAAAATCGAATGCAACGAGCCGCCTTTCTTTTGTTTATTCGTCCGATATGACATCTCTCTTGAATGCAAGGCTGGGTGCGTTTTTAATAGCTTCCCCCCCAAAAAAAAAAAAAAAAAAAAAAAAGAAAACCTTGACAACTCCAGCCACCGACCATGCCCTGGAATGTTCAGCGTGTCATTCAACCTCTCCATACAGCCAGCAGGGCCTTTGAGGACCACTGGAGTCCTCAGCAAGTCACCCGAGGCCCAGCAAGCCATCTGCAGCGTGTTACCTTCTCCTCGAGTGCTGCTCTTCCTCTTTTCTCTTTCTGAGCTGGGTCCTCGCCTTGAATGCAGGCCGTCCTCGAATTTCCCAAAGAAAAACATACAGCACTCTCAGCAGTAGCTTTCACACCCTCTCTTCCCAACACCATGACGCAGATTCGTGTGTCCCCCCCCCCCCCCCCCCCCCCCCCCCCCCTCCCCTGCCCAGCAAAAGGGGTTGGTTCATAGCTTCATCATGTTAAGTCAACAAACAGCACGGTGGTCCCTGCCCGATGCCATTACCGCCCACCATGCTGATTAAAGCAAATCTCTTCAGGATGTCACACCTGTCTTGTTATGCCGTGGGGATTAAATGGTGGGCAGGGGTGGAGAGGCTCTGCATGGTGAGCATTCTTCACAAGACGGGACAAAATTTAGTACGCCAGGTGTTGAATGACGAAGGCGAATTGTTTGATAGATTCTAGTGGTCTGAGAGTGCCTGACGCCTCCGGTGGATGCTGCAATGGTCTTTGGCCACCGAAAGATAGTGACTTGTGTGAGGCCACTACAAGATAATGACATGTGTGAGGCCACTACAGGATAGTGACATGTGTGAGGCCACTACACGATAGTAACATGTGAGAGGCCAATACAGGATAGTGACATGTGTGAGGCTACTACAGGATAATGACATGTGTGAGGTCACTACAGGATAGTGACATGTCTGAGGCCACTACAGGATAATGACATGTGTGAGGTCACTACAGGATAATGACATGTGTGAGGTCACTACAGGATAGTGACATGTCTGAGGCCACTACAGGATAATGACATGTGTGAGGCCACTACAGGATAATATGACATGTGTGTGAGGTCAGGCCACTACAGGATAGTGACATGTCTGAGGCCACTACAGGATAATATGTGTGAGGTCACTACAGGATAGTGACATGTCTGAGGCCACTACAGGATAATATGTGTGAGGTCACTACAGGATAGTGACATGTCTGAGGCCACTACAGGATAATATGTGTGAGGTCACTACAGGATAGTGACATGTCTGAGGCCACTACAGGATAATATGTGTGAGGTCACTACAGGATAGTGACATGTCTGAGGCCACTACAGGATAATATGTGTGAGGGTCACTACAGGATAGTGACATGTGTGAGGCCACTACAGGATAATGACATGTGTGAGGTCACTACAGGATAATATGTGAGGTCACTACAGGATAGTGACATGTCTGAGGCCACTACAGGATAATATGTGTGAGGTCACTACAGGATAGTGACATGTCTGAGGCCACTACAAGATAATATGTGTGAGGTCACTACAGGATAGTGACATGTCTGAGGCCACTACAGGATAATATGTGTGAGATCACTACCGGATAGTGACATATGTAAGGCCACTACGGGATAGTGACATGTCTGAAGCCACTACAGGATACAGGATACAGGATGACATTGTGAGAGGCCACTACAGGATAATGACATGTGTGAGGGTCACTACAGGATAGTGACATGTGTGAGGCCACTACAGGATAATGACATGTGTGAGGTCACTACAGGATAGTGACATGTCTGAGGCCACTACAGATAGTAATATGTGTAATGTCACTACAGGATAGTGACATGTGTGAGGCCACTACAGGATAGTGACATGTGTGAGGTCACTACAGGATAGTGACATGTCTGAGGCCACTACAGGATAGTATGTGTGTGAGGTCACTACTGGATAGTGACATGTGTAATGTCACTACAGGATAGTGACATGTGTGTGAGGTCACTACAGGATAGTGACATGTGTGTGAGGCCACTACTACAGGATAGTGACATGTCTGAGGCCACTACAGGATAGTGATATGTGTGAGGTCACTACAGGATAGTGACATGTGTGAGGTCACTACAGGATAGTGACATGTGTGAGGTCACTACAGGATAGTGTGACATGTGTGAGGCCACTACAGGATAGTGACATGTGTGAGGGCCACTACAGGATAGTGACATGTGTGAGGCCACTACACGATAGTGACATGTGTAATGTCACTACAGGATAGTGACATGTGTGAGGCCACTACACGATAGTGACATGTGTGAGGCCACTACACGATAGTGACATGTCTGAGGCCACTACACGATAGTGCCATGTGTGAGGCACTACACGATAGTGACATGTCTGAGGCCACTACAGGATAGTGACATGTGTGAGGCCACTACACTACATGTCTGAGGCTGACATGTGTGACATGTGCTGAGGCCACTACACGATAGTGACATGTGTGAGGCCACTACACGATAGTGACATGTGTGAGGTCACTACACGATTGTGACATGTGTGAGGTCACTACATGATAGTAGCATGTCTGAGGCCACTACACGATAGTGACATGTGTGTCAGGCTACTACACGATAGTGACATGTGTGAGACTACTACACGATAGTAGCATGTCTGAGGCCACTACATGATAGTGACATGTGTGAGGCTACTACACGATAGTGACATGTGTGAGGCCACTACATGATAGTAGCATGTCTGAGGCCACTACACGATAGTGACATGTGTGAGGCTACTACACGATAGTGACATGTGTGTGAGGCTACTACATGATAGTAGCATGTCTGAGGCCACTACACGATAGTGACATATGTGAGGCCACTACACGATAGTGACATGTGTGAGGCTACTACATGATAGTAGCATGTCTGAGGCCACTACACGATAGTGACATGTGTGAGGCTACTACACGATAGTGACATGTGTGAGGCTACTACATGATAGTAGCATGTCTGAGGCCACTACACGATAGTGACATGTGTGAGGTCACTACACGATAGTGATATTTGTGAGGCTACTACATGATAGTAGCATGTCTGAGGCCACTACACGATAGTAACTTGTCTGAGGCCACCATAGGATAGTGACATGTCTGAAGTCACCATAGTATAGTGATATGAAATGCCTGTGGCCACACCAGAGGATAGTGAGATGTCTGATATTACAAATCGATGAGGTGGCGATCTGGGGTCACTGATAGATAGTGAGATGGTCTCGGGTCACTCAATGGATGGTGAGATGGTCTGAGATAACCTGTGGATGACGAGGTGTTTGAGGTTCTTCTTCTTCTTCTTCTGCATACGCAGGCTAGACAGGCAAGGATTAATTCCATCTATCCAATAAAGGAAGTGGAGTTTGTGTGTGTATGATCGTTTTTTCCCCCGTCATTATCGGTCATTATCGCATGGTAAGATAGTTAGAGCTGACTAAATGGCTGGTGAGGTTGTCTGAGGCCACTAATGGATGGTTAGGCCGTTTTATGCCATTAGTGAATAACGAGGTGGCCTGAGTTCATTATGAATGGTGAGGTCTTGGAGGTCACAACTGGATCGTGAAGTAGTCTGAGGTCATGGATAGTGTGGTGGTTTTAGACTGTTAATGGATGGTAAGGTGACATGAGTCCATAAACTAAACGTCACGTGGCCTGAGGTCACTAAGTAATGATCATATGGCCAAAGAGTGATGGCCAAGGTGTCAAAAGTCACCAGTTGATGGTCTTATGCCTGTGGCTACCAATTAATGGCCATGTGTCTGACACCACTAATTGATGGCCATGTGTCTGAGACCACTAATTGATGGCCATGTGTCTGAGACCACTAACTGATGGCCATGTGTCTGAGACCACTAATTGATGGCCATGTGTCTGATGCCACTAATTTATGGCCATGTGTCTGAGGCCACTAATTGATAGTCATGTGTCTGAGATAACTAATTAATGGCCATGTGTCTGAGACCATTGATTGATGGCCATGTGTCTGAGACCACTGGGTTGACGGCCACGTATCTGAGGCCACTGATTGATGGCCATGTGTCCGAAGCCACTAATTGATAGTCATGTGTCTGAGATCACTAATTAATGGCCATGTGTCTGAGGTCACTAATTGATGGCCATGTGTCTGAGGCCACTGGTTGATGGCCATGTGCCTGAGGCCACTGGTTGATGGCCATGTGTCTGAGGCCACTGGTTGATGGCCATGTGTCCACTGGTGTCTGAGGCTGAGGCCACTGATTGATGGCCATGTGTCTGAGGCCACTGGTTGATGGCCATGTGTCTGAGGCCACTGATTGATGGCCGTGTGTCTGAGGCCACTCATTCATGGCCATGTGTCTAAGGCCACTAACTGTAACTGACGGCCACTAAAGGGATAGAGAGTTGGTCTGAGGTCTCTATGGGATGGTGTAGTGGTCTGCTAATGCTGCTGCTGCTGCTGCTGCTGCTGCTGTTGCTGTTGTCCTTGCTACTGCTATTAGTACTACTACTACTGCCACCATTGCTGCTGTTGTTGCGCCGCCGCGCTGCTTCTTCCGCTGTTGCTGCTACTGCTGGTATTACTACAGCTACCTGCACCGCTACTGATGCTGTTACTACTGATACTACTACTATTGCTGCTGCTGCTGCAGCTGCTGCTGCTGCTACTACTGCTACTACTACCACTACTACTGCCACTACTACTACTTCTGCTGCTACTACTGCTATTGCTTCTACTACGTCTACTGGTATTACTGCTGCTGCCTCTGCTATTACTGCTACTACTAGTACCGCTGCTACCTGTATTGCTGCTGCTGTTACTGTTTCTGCTGGCGCTGCTGCTGCTGCTGCTGCTGTTACTACTACTATTGCTTTTACTTCTGCAAAAAATTGTGGCCGCTGCTGCTACTCTTACGACGACTACTACTAGTGTTACTACTACTACTAAACTTCTGGTATAACTCTACTATTGCTGCTACTTCTCTCCTGCTTCTACTACTACTACTACTACTGCTGCTGCTGCTGCTGCTGCTGCTGCTACTATTACTTACTCCTACTACTACATCTACCGCTGCTGCTGCTACTACTACTACTACTATCACTACTGCTTCTGTCGCCGCTGCTGCTGCTACCACCACTACTACCACTTCCACTTCCTACTACTACAATTACTGTTACTACTGCTACTGCCGCCGCCGCCGCTGCTGCTGCTGCTGCTGCTGCTCTCCGACTATTACTACTGCTTCTGTTTCGGTTGTGGCTGCTGCCGCTGCTGTTACTAAACCTGAGCCCTGCACAGTGCTGCCTGGTTAAGCAGCGCAAAGGAAGCTCATCGTGCTTTATAACTGCATGATAAAGGATGAACACCATGTCACATCATGCATGGTCCTGGATAACAACGGTGCATCTTCTGACCAGTGAACAGCAGTGTCATCATTATGGCTGAGAGTTTTACAGGGCGATCGAGCAGGCCGTGGGGGATGCTTGTGGAGCCTGTTTTTCTTTCCAGAGTATCCTGGGCCATTCTCTGCATCGCATTCCATGTCATGTGCCATACTCACAATGAAACCTATTCTTTCAGAGTGGTGGGACTTGCGTGGTGTGAGACATAACATTTTACAGCAGACTCCATAAAAACCTTGTTGAGAGACGTCCCGCCTGATGTGATCTTTGAGTTTCTGAAAGAGATCAACGTTTTTCATCTGATGTAAAATTTTACAGATGAAAGATTTTAAACAAAATTTCCGGTGCGTTTTCAGGAGGCGTCTGTTAAAGGGTTATGTGAATGAGTTTTTTTTCTCTTTTGAACGACTTGTGAGCTCACCTCACCGCGGTGACAGCCATGGTATGGCCCTTTGCGGTCGGCTGGGCTATAAGCAACATTACCTTGCTTGACGTGGTTCATTCTGGATATTCCTCTCTTCCCATCACCCCACAGTTGCTTGCAGGGCCGTTGACATGCACATCTAATCTGCCTGCGTATGCACACGATCTTGGAGATGCACGAAAACCTGCTCCACGCTTCACCCATCAGGCACTTCCGGGAGTCGAACCAGCGACCCATCAAATTCAAACTCCTTAATAATCTGACCACTCGACCGCCGCGCCATACCTCGTAAAAGACATGTCATTCCGGACGAGTCTGTAGAACCGCATCATACCACTGACAGAAGCCTTTTTCTTCCCTTTGGCCAAACAAAACCATCGTCCTCATTTCCATGTGGACAAATAGAAGGCATACAACGGGGAGCAATGGTATGAATGCAAATAAAGAAATGATCAATGCACGATGTTCCAACACTAAATCGATCATTACAGCGAATGTGTTGGTTGGCATACATACACCCAGCTTCAAATTCTGCGTGAGAAAAAGAGTTTTTTAAACGTGCTTTTTACTCACAGAAGTCACTCTCTCACTCACTCACTCACTCACTCACGAACGAACGAACCAACTGACTAACTAACTGACTGACTGACTGATTCGCTCATTCACTTACCAGCTAACAACTAACTAACTAACTAACTAACTAACTAACTAACTAACTAACTAACTAACTAACTAACTAACTAACTGTCTGTTTGTCTGTCTGTCAGTCTGTCTGCCTTCTGTCTCTGTCTGTCTGTCTGTCTGTCTCTCTGTCTGTCTCTCCCTCTCTGTATCTCTCTCTGTCTGTCTCCGTCTATTTCTCTCTGTCTGTCTCTGTCTCTGTCAGTCTGTTTGTCTGTCTGTCTGCCTCTCATTCTCTCTCTTTCTCTGTCTGTCTGTCAGTCTTTCTCTCTCTCTCTCTCTCTCTCTCTCTCTCTCTCTCTCTCACACACACACACACACACACACACACAACACACACACACACACACTGCAACTTTTGACTGTACTGAACTCGTTTACGTGATGTTCACCATTTTTCTTTTTTTTTTTTTTTTTTTTTTTGCTATCCCAACTTCTGCGCCACCTCAGAGGCAGTGCACCCACGCCGCTCATTCCGACACCCCGTCCACAGCCACAGCCCGGCTGATCCCGCCGCTGCCCCGGCACCGACAATCCACAGGGAACAGTCAATGTCAAGTCGTCAAGAGGCAACCCACCGGAGGAGACACTGCACTGCTGCCGAGTCACTTCGGTGGTGTTCAGTGGCGCCTGTTCTGATCTAACATACGCAGGACACCACCTACTAAGCCCCCTACTGACGACAATAATTGCTTAGTCGCGGAGCCGGCGTGAGCGAGCTCTCCCCTCGAGGGGCGCCACCACGTCCGTCCAACGACAGCCCCCCATGGACTCGCCGATACCGGTGACCCCGACGGAACCAAACCAAGGCCACAGACGTGGAGAGGACACATCGAAATTGAGGTCACCATGAGAGCAGGGCATGAAGGGCCACAGAACCTGAGATATTTTTTTTTTAATGCTGATCGATGAGAATGAGGATGATTAAGATGATGCTACGGATTTCCATTTCGGTCTGAGACTACATGACAGGGCTGTACTCTACACTTCCTTTCATAATATATCCCGGCGTCAACCAGGCCCGAGAGATACAGGCACCTGCAGTGTTGGGTCAGGAAATTTGAGCAACACTCTCAGAAACGCATCCATTAAGTGGATGAAACTCGACTGTGTGGTCCCAGTCTTCCCAACTGAGTCCGCAGCAAACTCAACTCTGGGTAGGAGCCGGTCGGGGCAGAAAAACCCACATGACTCTGATGGGATTCGAACCCACGACCTCCCAGCCGGGAGTCCGCGACGCTAACCACTTGTATTCTTTTGTTTTGGTTTGTTAAAAGATCAATGCCTTTTTTTTTTTTTCAATCATTGTCTACAAGCCCCTTGCCTTTATAGCTTTCTTTTGGCTGGAGGCAATAAAGGTCTCTCTCTCTCTGTCTGTCTGTCTCTCTCTCTCTCTCTCTCTCTCTCTCTCTCTCTCTCTCTCTCACACACACACACACACACACACACACACACACACACACACACACACACACACACACACACACACACACACACACACGCACGCACGCACGCACGAACACACACTGACACACACATTACACACACACACACACACACACACACACACACACACACACACACACACACACACACACACACACACACACACACACACACACAAGTCATAATGGAACTTTTCGATCTGCATTAAACCCATCTGGTTTTCAAAGGAAGAGAAAACAGAAGGCTGCAAGAAGTGGATGGAAGATAACGCAAACGCGTGGCATCGGGGCGCTTTGTGATCAGTTCATCGTGTGGCAAGTCGATAGCTGCAGACAAAGGCCTGAAGAGTGGTAGACTTGCCTTGACTGACTGCTTTGAATTCGTTGTTGATCTTACAAATACATGACAACCTTACCTATATCTCTCTTGCTCTTTCAGTTTGTACGTAGGTCGGTCTGTCTCTCTTTCTCCGATTATTCTTTTATCCGTATGTTTGTCCCTTCCTTCCTGATAGCCTTTGAGTATGTGTGTGTGTGTGTGTGTGTGTGTGTGTGTGTGTGTGTGTGTGTGTGTGTGTGTGTGTGTGTCGTTGTTTCGTTGTTGTAAGACAGTGTGTGTATTTGTCTTTTTCCGACTGCCTCTGTCTGTCTCGCTCTTTATGCTCACATGTGTGATTGTTTGTCCCTTTCCCCTCTTGAAATTGTCTCTGTTTGTTTGTCAGTCTTGATTTACACACACGCTGTGTGTGTGTGTGTGTGTGTGTGTGTGTGTGTGTGTGTGTGTGCGTGCGTGCGTGCGTGCGTGCGTGCGTGTGTGCGTGTGCGTGCGCGTGCGTGCGTGCGTGTGCGTGCGTGCGTGCGTGTGTGTGTGTAAAACAGAGATGAAAAAAAAGCTGTAAGAAAATTTCAAGAATAAGAAAAATATCTTAAGGGGCTAGAGGTGAAAACAACAACAACAACAACAACAACAACAAAATCCTTTTCAATTATATTCAGCTATTATTATCATCATTATTTTCTTTCTCTATACACCAAATACGGAAACCTCAAAGCTTACGCCAGCGTGGGAAGAAGTTCCCATCTCCCTCCCGCGGATGGGAAGTGCCACACCACTTCAGTTGCGGTGTTTTTTTTGGGCGGCTACTGTTTCGTATTTTTTCATCGTGCCTTCAAGTGTCATGCTATTCCGAGCTGGCAGCCCTCGTACTGAGGTAGGGAGGGGAAGGTAAGAAAGGGACACGGGGGATGAAGAGGGTTTGGGGGGGGGGGTGGGGGGGAGAACGGAAAGAGGGAAAGAGGGGAAGCGAAGAGAGGAATAGGGGGGGGGGGGGGGGCGTACAAAGCCGTATTGTGTCTGGACAAAGCGGAGAAGGTGAGCTGACTAATTGACTGGCCCATTGTACACTTCTTGTCTGCGTGTCTGTCTGTGTGGCCGTGTCTTGTCTTCGTGCCAATGTGTCTGTCTTTTCTGTCCCTGTCCCACCTCGTTTTTTTCTCCCCTTACCTATTTTCCTCTACTTCCTTCTCTCTGTCTCTCTGTCTCTCTCTCTCTCTCTCTCTCTCTCTCTCTCTCTCTCTCTCTCTCTCTCTTTCTTCACGTTGCATGTTTTCTGTCTCCCTCTATCCTTTTATCACCTCCGCCTCACCCCCCCCCCCCCACACACACACTTTCTGTTTCTGTTTCTTCCATATTCACTTTCGCTATACCCTGCACACTTTCTTTCTCTCCTGCTCCGTTTTAATCTCTCTCCTCATCCATTTTCTTTCTCCACCAATCGCTTTCTGTATCCCTGCCGACTTTCTGTCTTTCCTACTCATTTTCTGTCCCTCTCTGTACCGATTTTCTGTCTCTCCCTATCCATTTCCTTAACTCATGCTTCCTACCCACTTTCAACCTCCCCCAACAATTTTCTATATCCCTAACATTTTTCTGTTTTCATTACGCACCTTCGACCTCCCCGTACCTCTCTCTCTCTCTCTCTCTCTCTCTCTCTCTCTCTCTCTCTCTCTCTCTCTCTCTCTCTCTGTGCGACAGCCTCTCTTCCTTCTCGTGTCCATTTCCCGTCTCTCCTTACCCACGTCTCCCTAACATACCCTCTTTCTGTTCTTCACTTCTCCGCTCACTTTCTTTTTTTTTTGTCCTATCCAATGTATGCCTGTTCTGTGCGCATTTTCTGTCTCTTTCTCTCCAATTTATCTCTGCCTAACCATTTTGTCTGCCCATGTCACTTTCTGTCTTCCATTGCTCTGTCTGTCTTTCCTACCCCTTTCCCGCTCAGTTTGTACACCTGCCTTCCGCTTCTCTCCATTTCTCTCTTCCCCTGACCTTTTTTTTTCCTCTGTACTCATTGCTGTCTTCCTGTCCACTCTCCACCCCCCACCCCCTCACCGCCTGCCCTTACCCCCGTTCTCTTCTTCCCCACCCACCCACCGTATCTCCTACCCTCCTTTATATACCCACTTTCTCTCCTACTCACTTGTCTTCCAGTTCTCATTGTGTCCCCCACTCCCACTCCCATCTCTACGTACTGTGTCCAACATCCCAGCTGTTCACTTTTTGTCTCTCCCTACCCCATTTCGACCTTCTCTACCCATTTCCCTCTTTCTCCCTATCCCTGACTCTTGTCTTCCTCTTCGCCCATCCTGTCTCTACCCACTTTGTGTCTACCCATATCCAACCCTTCACCACCCAATTTCTCTCTCTTTTCTTACCCACTGTCTTTCTTTTCCTATCCACCTTCTCTTTCCCCATCCCCCATACCCCCCCCCCCCCCCCCCCCCCCCCCCATTTTCATTCTTCCTTTCATTCCCCTACCACCTTTCCTCTCTTACCCTGCCCTCTTGGTTCCTGGCCTTACCCATTTTTTTTCCCTGGGCTCAAACCTGTCTTCCTCTGCCCACTGTTAACTCCCAATCCTACCTCTTCCCGCTCTCTGTCTTCCCCTATCCACTGTTAACTCCCAATCCTACCTCTTCCCGCTCTCTGTCTTCCCCTATCCACTGTTAACTCCCAATCCTACCTCTTCCCGCTCTCTGTCTTCCCCTATCCACTGTTAACTCCCCAATCCTACCTCTTCCCGCTCTCTGTCTTCCCCTATCCACTGTTAACTCCCCAATCCCTCCTCTTCCCGCTCTCTGTCTTCCCCTATCCACTGTTAACTCCCAATCCTACCTCTTCCCCGCTTTCTGTCTTCTTCCCCTATCCACTGTTAACTCCCAATCCTACCTCTTCCCGCTCTCTGTCTTCCCCTATCCACTGTTAACTCCCAATCCTACCTCTTCCCGCTTTCTGTCTTCCCCTATCCACTGTTAACTCCCAATCCTACCTCTTCCCGCTCTCTGTCTTCCCCTATCCACTGTTAACTCCCAATCCTACCTCTTCCCGCTCTCTGTCTTCCCCTATCCACTGTTAACTCCCAATCCTACCTCTTCCCGCTCTCTGTCTTCCCCTATCCACTGTTAACTCCCAATCCTACCTCTTCCCGCTCTCTGTCTTCCCCTATCCACTGTTAACTCCCAATCCTACCTCTTCCCGCTCTCTGTCTTCCCCTATCCACTGGCAATTCTCAGTCCTTACCTCCCCCCCACTTTTTCTCTTCACCTACCCACGTCCGAGGAAGACCAAGAAAACACCTGGAGGCGGGACCTGTAGGCGGACACCAGGCAGACGGGTTACAGCTGGGGCGAAATAGAAAAAAAAAATTGCCCAGGACCGTGGTCGTTGGCGTGCAGTTGGTGATGGCCTATGCTCTGGCAAGAGCAATGGGCCTAAGTAAGTACCCATGTCCTCTCCCACCCCATCTCACAACTCTGTCCACTTAGTTCTTGCTTAACTATCCACTTTCTTTCTCCCTTACTCAATTTCTCCCGCTGTCTACTTCTTCCTGCTACTATCCATCTTCATCTCCCTCCCACTACCTACATTTTCCTCTCCCCCAATGTCCACTTCCTTTCTTTCACTCTTGCTTGGTGTCTCCAACTAACCGATTTCCTTCTTCCCCCAACGTCTTCTGCCATCCATTCATATTCTTCCCCACCCCCCACCCCGCCACTTTCTTTCTCTCCGCCACCTTCTGTCTCTGTTTTCGTCCATAGACTCGCCCTCAAAGTCTCTATCCCACATCTACTGTCTGTGTCCTCCTACCTACAGTCTCTAATCCACTTACACTCTCTTTATCCCCTACCCACTGCTTATGTCAGGCACCCACAGTCTCTTCCCTGACCACTAACTCTGTCCACCACCCTATTATACCCTACCCACTGTATACCCTATCTATCCCCGACTGACTGTATTCCTACCCAGTGTCTCTATATCTCCTACCCACTTTCTCTGTCCCCTCCCCCACTGTCTCTATTGTCCACCCACTGTCGCTATTCCCCTATCCACTGTCTCTGTCCCACTGCCCACTTTTTCGTTTTCCTCTCTCTCTCTCTCTCTCTCTCTCTCTCTCTCTCTCTCTCTCTCTCTCTCTGTCTCCTCCAACCACTGTCTCTCTCTATAACACATTCATTGTTTGTCTCCGTGACTCAAACTACGGTCTCTACCCCATTGCCCCCACTTGCCTATCCCCCCTTTTTTTTCACTTTCTCTCTGTCTTTGCCATTCTGTCTCTGTCTATCTCTGTCTGTCTGTCTGTCTCTGTCTCTCTCTCTCTCTCTCTCTCTCTCCCGCCTCCCCCCCCCCCCCCCCCGGCCTCATTTTCTTTTTCAAACTATTCCACCCGACCCCCCCCCCCTCCCCCGACCCCCGTCATCACTCCTTCTATCCTCTCTACCTCAAGCCCCTTACCCACTTTCACTTCCTGCACCCCCACGTCTCCCCACCTACCCCATTCTCTCCCTTCACCGTGTTTTCAACGTCTTCTCCCTCATCTTCCTTCCTCTACCCCCCCCCCCCCCCCGCCCCCCACTTCCCCAGCTTCTTCCCCATCCTCTTCCTCCCCCATCCCTCCACTCCCTTCCCACCCCCCACCCCCCACCCCCCTCTTCGCCCCAGCCACATCCCTTTCGGCGTTTCTTACAGGTGGAGTCGTGCTGTCTGACACCCGGAATTACTGAAACGGGTGGAATGATGACACCCGTCCGTCGTCGCTTTAGCTTTTTAACGGCAAGAAAATTGCCGGAAGAGGGTGAATAGTGTCCCTCTCTCTCTGGGGTCACCTGCATTCTGCGGTCTTCATTAATGTAGGTGTTGATTTAAGGACCTTTTTTTTTTCTTTGTGTCTTTTTTTTTCTCTCTTTTTCTTCTTTTCCCTTCTCTGTCTTTTTTCTCCTTTTTTTCTGTTCTTCCCTTTCTTCTATTTCTTCCCTCATTCCTTTCCCCCCATTCCTTTCTCCCCCCCCCCACCTTCCACCCGGTTTTTTTTTTAACTCCCTTAATTTTTTTTCTAGCATAAGGAAAGAAGGACAAGGCTGTGGTGGCCGAGACAGATGATGGGTAGTTTGAGAAACTATATGGGAAAGAGGGATTTTGTTTTCAAGTCGTCACATCAGTAACACACACACACACACACACACACACACACACACACACACACACACACACACACACACACACACACACACACACTTTCTCTCTCTCTCTGTCACTGTCTGTCTGTCCGTCTGCCTGTCTGTCTGTCTGTCTGCTTGTCTGTCTGTCTGTCTCTGTCTGTCTGTCTCTCTCTCTGTGTCTCTCTCTGTGTCTCTCTCTCTCTCTGTCAAACACTATCTATCCCCGTCTTTCTCTGAGTCTCTCCGTCTGTATGTCTGTCTTTTCTCTGCAGTGTGTGTGTGTGTGTGTGTGTGTGTGTGTGTGTGTGTGTGTGTCTCTCTCTCTCTCTCTCTCTCTCTCTCTCTCTGTATTGCGGGTGGCAGGGAGCTAGTCTAACTGGGTGCCAGAGCTGTCAGGAGCTGACAATAGCCAGCCAATTGGCCGACGAGACCAGAGGAGGGGGGACAAGTTGTCAGTCTGCCGCTCCCTGACAAGTACGACATTCGATCCTTGGCTCTCTCGCCCCCCCCCCCCCCATCCTCTTCCTTCACCACCCCTATCCGCCCCTGCCCTCATATACCCCCCCCCCTTACCTTACCCCCTACCCCACCCCTTCTTTGGCGTCTTTTTATTCTGTGGCCTGACCTACCACTTCACTGTTAAATGAATAAGACTCTGTCTGTGTCTCTTGTTTCACTGTCTGTCTTTCTGTCATTGTCTCTCTGTCTCTCTCTGTCTCTTTGTCTCTATTTTTCGGTCCGTCTGTCTATGTCTGTCTGTCTCTCTCTCTGTCTTTGTCTCTCCCTGCCTGTCTCTCTTTCTCCCCTTCAGTGTGCTGTTGATCTTTACTCGAGTGGAGACGGTTGTCTGTATGCTGAACATGGGGGAAACTCGAGCTCTGTGTGTGTGTGTGTGTGCGTGCGTGCGTGCATGTGTGTGTGCATGCGTATATGCGTGCGTGCATGCATGTGTGTGCGTGTGTGTGTATGTGTACATACACGTGTGATCGTGCATATATGTATCTTGCAAGTGGGGTTTTGTAGGTAGAAAATTAATTAGAAGTAATTGATGAAACAGGCAAAATGTTGCAGAACTGTATTCAAAATTGAGATTTACGCTTCTTGTCTTTGACCCCATGATTAAGGTTCTCTCTTTTTTCACTCACACCTCTTTCATCTGCCTAATTTTTTTTACAGAAGCAGAGGTGGGGGCAGGGCAGGACGGGAGGGGGGATAGGAGGGGGCTGCGATCATATTGTGCCATGAATATGTGCCATAAATATCTCTGACCCAAACACGACTCACTTTGTGCTAAATACAAAACTTTCTTTTCTTCCTTGTCTCTTTTTTTTTTTTAACCTGTTTATTTGGTACCTTTTTGGCTTTAGATATTGGGAATGGGGTGGGGATGGGGGTGGGTGGGGGTGATTTGGGGGAAAGGAGGCAGAGGATCATCTGGTTCCCTTAAT
>JADBJO010000032.1:1178663-1186163 GCA_016801955.1 Conus betulinus | reverse complement strand
CTGGAAAACACACCTACGTCAGTGAATAGGTGATAAACAGGCAATACAACACCCCCACAACTGTATAGTACCTACCTTTTTGGTGGCAAGTGGTCAGGTTCACCATCTGAAAAGAACTGATGGGTGTTGTGAGGTGTTAGTAGTTACACAGGTAGATAGGAATACACGTGAAATTTTTGTGACGCTTTTAAGTCACAAAATATTTACATAGCAGAAAAAAATAACAAGTCAAAATTATTCCATATTTACTGAAAATGTATTGGAGTGCATGCTTTTTGATCTGCATGAGTTAGTTTGTGTTTGTGAGAAAAAGAATTCCTATGACTGATAATATTTCTAACTATATGCAGGTGTTAGTAGGAAGGAAGAAGAAAGGCAGGCATCACAACACAAAACAACACTCAAATATTTTTGTTGTACTCACCATATGATTCCAGATGTAATGAATTATATAATCCAAATGTGATCACACACAAAAAAACACAGTCACTGGAAATGTTCTTGCTTTTGAGCACTTTTGTCACACACAGATCACTGACATGAAATTTTCTTTTTCCGTCGCGCACTTTTTTGTACATGCACTAACTCCAGTACTTTTGTATGTGGCACTTTCAATATTTAGTCAACCCCAAAAACAGGCTGCACAAAACAAAAATGACAAAGTCCAGTCCTTGATGTAGTCAAGTATCAGGTGTACTGCTAAGAATGAGTGTGTAGGAACCTACTCACTGCTGGTGAAAAGAAAAGAAGCAGCCACGATCCTTGCAAAGTGCCACCTTACACATCACACACTCTTGTGTTGACTGGATGGCATTGCCTGCTGGGGTTTTCCTGCCTTCCTTCTTGCACCAGACACAGTCCTTCTTGCCTCTGGCAGACTGGATTTTGGAAGGAGTGTGTTTGTGCTTGCCTGGATTGTCATGAACGACGGGACGGCCGATCCGTTTTCGACCCTTGAAACCATTCACCATGCCCATGACAATCTCAGTGTGAAAATCCCACATGCAGTTTCAGTGGGGCATCTGCAGAGTGTTGTAGATCACAAAGGCATTTACTGAGCAGTGTCCAGGCAGAAGAAGAACACATATTTCCACCACTTCATGAAATTCTGCTTGGAACCATAATATGACCGCAATTGATCATGCTTGTCAACACCATTGTAGTTCTTGGTGTAATCAGCCACAGCCAGGGGCCTAGACTACCTGGCTTTTCAACATCCCCTGCACCTTTTCCAAGCTCTCCATCGGTTCCATCATAGACAGAAGTAAGAAGGGTGACCTTACGACGGTCAAACCAAGCAACAACCTGAAGCTTGCCCTTCAAATCATCATAGCCAATCTCACGAAACCAGCGCTTTGAAGGAAGAAAGACAACAAAAAAAAGGGGGGGGGGGGGGGGGGGGGGGGGGGGGGGCGTGGAGGAAGGGGAGGAGTGAGGCGATGGGGTTGTGTAGTTAGTTTAGTGGGGTGGCTGTGGCTGATTACACCACCCTACTAAACTAACTACACAACCCCATCGCCTCACTCCTCCCCTCCTTCCACGCAACCCCTCCCCCCTCCTTTTTCTCTCCCATAATCCCCTCTGTTTTTCTGTCTGGCGGCCATTCTTCACAGCACATCGACACCAGATAAGCCTCTCTTCGTTCTTTGTTTGTACTGTCCTAAATGTTAAATGTGATCTATTTTTTTTTGCCTGAAGAAGACCCAAGAGGTCGAAATGCATCGTGTCTTGTCCTGTGCTTTGTTTGTCAATGTCCTTGGCGGTAACTAAACCCCTCTCTTTCTAAATTTTTTATCCTCAGGAAGACCAGCAGCCATGAGCGTTTGTCTTGCATACAGGTTGGTTTCCCTGACCATGAGATGGAATGCGTCCAAAGGAAAGACAAGTGAAAAATAATCAAAAGTGTGTTTGAAGATTCACTTGTGGACGTGGGGGGCCCCTGTATGCATCAAACACACGACCTTCAGTCCGAAAGTCGTCGTTTGACCACTGCGATGACTGTGCACATCCACTGACATTAGTAGTACCTGCGTCACCTGCGTTGCCTATGTCCGAGTCACTGTCACTACTCGCATTCACTCCTTCTGCAACTTCATAGTCACTGTCGCTGTCTACAGAGTCAAGATCAATGTCCGATTGATTCCGGTCGTCATTTTCGGTCGGAAACACAGTCATATTGAACATTGGTCCACAGTAAACCTCGTGTCACTGTCAGTCAGTGCGACAATTCGATCGTAGTCGGAAGTCGATGGGATGACGAAAAAAAAAATCGATTAAAAATTTTAAAAAAGCCACGAACCGTCGTTTACAAATGGCGCTGAGAAAGGTTGGAAAGACCCGGATAACGACCGGTTTGTCTTATCACTGTGGTCAACCCAAATAAGGGAGGCACACCAAGACAATTAGGCACTGAGGAACGGGCGGTACAGGGCGGATCCGGAGCCTGGCGGGAAGGGCCGAATAGGGCGAGTGGGGACGCAATTTCCAGTGGTGCAGAAGAAAAAGCTTGGCGCGTGCGGTTTGCGTCCATTTTTGGAAAGTTTTTTCTTTTTTGTGCATGTGTCATCCATGCCGCTCAGCATCAGTAGAGTCATTTATAGATATCTCACACAGTAAATGACTCCAAACTCATGACCTATATGCGGGTTTTCTCCTAAAATTGTTGTGGCTTTTCTTTTTAAGTTTATCGTGCATACATAGTCATATTTTCACTGATGGAAATTGTTGAAAAGCTGTTGTCTGTTTTTGGATACTGGATCGCTTTGGGTGAGGTTTATTTTTTCAGTTTCAAAAATTTTTATTCTAAAACTGGACAATTGTTTATTGATTGTTACCTACTAACCTTAGCCCCTCTCAATATCCACCATCCCTCCACTTACCCCCCCCCCCCTAAAAAACACACACACACACACACACACACACACACACACACACACACACACACACACACACACACACACATACACATACGCGCGCGCGCGCGCACGCACACACGCACGCACGCACACCGCTTCTAAATTTTTTACTCATTAAAAAGGAATATTGAATATTCTAGTTTATCATTCTCTTAATAATCATTGACCTCCTCATTTTACAGTAAAACACTCAAATTTATTTAGAAACTGAAATAAAAAGATTTAGGTGGACAAACTGTCCACAATTGAAACCAGCGGCTCAGTTCTGTCCGCAAATACAACTGCCATGACCAGTAAGCTGGCACAGGCCGCACTCCAAAAATCAATGCGCCAAGGTCTTGCTTAAGGAGTCGAGTATTTATGGGCTGACGCAATTAGATTGTTTTGAGAATTTTTGTTGTGTCTGAAACTTGATTCTCCTCATTTTCTTTCATATGGTCATCAAGGTACAGGCCAGGTAGTTCCAAGCACACGGATTAAAGCAAAGGAATAGGACTATTTGGGGATTTCCTGCTGGCGCAATGATAGGGTCACGGCTGGGTGCAAAGGCCTGTGATGTCAACTAAGGGGAAGATCACGTATTTGAAGGACTGTTTGTGATCACATCGGTGGAAATACCCCTCAAACAAGGGAAATAATTGGAGGTGAGTTTTTTCTTTGATCAATTATCAGTTTAACATCAACCGTTGGGTCAAATTTATGGTAGGCCTCAAAACGCTGACATGGATTATATGGTGTTTGCAACATCCTAACAGTGGCCTGTGGCCAGAGCAACAAGCCTCGTTAACATCACGTCATCATCATCCCCCACTACCACGATCATCCAAACTACTACCATTACATTCACCATCGACTCAGTTATCATTTCATAGCCACGTCTATAATCAAGACAACCACCTTCACAATCGTTATTGCCACAAACATTGATCATCTCCACCGTCATGTCCAGACTACCATCACCACTGTTTTCATAGGGACATTCAACATTGATCATCACCACCGCCATCCCCACCATTAAGACCACAATCACCACAGTCATTATCTCCACAGCCAACTTTGGTCATCACTATCGCCATCACCATTATTAGGAGTGCAAACACCACAAGCGTTATGTTTATACTCATCATTGTTTATCACCATCCACCACCTTCAACACTTCGACGACTACAGTTATTGTAGTCACAACTATTAATGACCATCTTAATCGCCATCACCAAAACTACTGCGACTGCAATCACCATCGCAATCATCACCATTCATCATCATCAATGTCACCTATACCATCAAGAGTACAGTCCGTATAGTCGTTATCGCCCACAATCATCACTAAAACCATCAACACCATTAAGTCTATCATCATCACAAAACAACATCGTTACACTCAGCTGTTACCATCGCCGCCAATGCCAACACGATAACCACGACTGTTACTAGTATGATTACTATAATCAATATCATCACCCGTCACAATCATAAATTATCAATATCTCCACCACCATCACCATCATCATAATTATGGTTATCACAACCATCACTCACCATCATCATCGAAATCACTACAATTACTACCACAATCATTATCAACACACCTTGATCATCGCCACCGCCACCACCAGCACCACAGCACCACCACCACCACCATCAGCGCCCACGGTTATCATTGCCGCAGCATCATCACGTCTCCACCATCACTGTCAACACAACACCATCACCACCACCAGTGGTGCATGGTCATCACTCACCACTTAAACACCACCATCATCATCAACGCCATAACCACCACAACTCTCATTGCTACAATCACATTATGGACCATTACTATCGCCACCACTATTGTCAGCACCATCACCACCAGTGGTCCATGGTCATCACTCACTATTGTCAGCACCATCACCACCAGTGGTCCATGGTCATCACTCACTATTGTCAGCACCATCACCACCAGTGGCCCATGGTCATCACTCACTATTGTCAGCACCATCACCACCAGTGGTCCATGGTCATCATCCACCATTGTGTCAGCACCATCACCACCAGTGGTCCGTGGTCATCACTCACCATTGTCAGCACCATCACCACCAGTGGCCCATGGCCATCACTCACTATTGTCAGCACCATCACCACCAGTGGCCCGTGGTCATCACTCACTATTATCAGCACCATCACCACCAGTGGCCCGTGGTCATCACTCACTATTATCAGCACCATCACCACCAGTGGCCCGTGGTCATCACTCACTATTGTCAGCACCATCACCACCAGTGGCCCGTGGTCATCACACTCACTATTGTCAGCACCATCACCACCAGTGGTCCATCACCTTCTCCGTTTGTGCATGGCCTGTATTACAGCCCAACGACCCAGTGAACTGCCGTCCTGCACCCCCCTCCCCCCCCCCCCCCCTTGTCTCAATCACCCAATGTCCCCATTTCTTTCGTTTCCTGGAATGACAAGCACACCGCTTGGCACTGATCCTGCATGGTGCAAGATGATATTGTACCACACTGACTGAAACCAATTCATTGTCAGATTAACTCAGTTGTACTGATATTTAAAAAACGGTTATGAACAGAATGTCAACATTTCTTGTTTATAGAAAAGGAACATAATTCACACCCCCCACCACACACACACACACACACACACACACACACACACACACACACACACACACACACACACACATATACCGTACATGCAGATGCAGATGTCCAAACGCCCGTGCTCCTGCCAGAGAAACTTTGAAGATTTTTTTTTTTCAAAAGAAATGACAGGTCCCCAGGCCACTATCACTTCCACAAACACCACCGTCACCACCGGCGCAAACATACTACAACAGCCGCCACCCCACCGGTCTTATTACCTGGAACTTAAGTTTCAGTTTCACACTCACCAAGGAACCATCACCAGGTGCGGACAAATCCATATACGCACTACACCACATCATCCAAGTCAAGAGACGACAGTGCACAGGATTTACAAGTAAATGGCTCTATGAATCAGAAACTAAAACAAAAAGATGTGAGACGAACAAGACTTGAACAAACTTTAACCGTTGCTCCTGTCACCATCCACGTCAAGATTATCAGTCAGCCCGCCTCTGCCCCCACCACAGCAATCACTACGACAATCACGATGATTGACGTCTATAAGGTTTTCGTTATCACAATCACATTCCTTCGAGAAATAAATGACAGCTTTGACAAACTTTATCAACGGTGGCGATGGATATTACGGTGATTAAGTTGAATGCAGTCTTTTTGAGGATAGCGACAACGATGATAAACTGCGCAGTGTAAGAGAATGTAATGATGTTAATATCGTACGATAACTATGATCAGCATTAGGATTTTGACCTATGAAAATGTTGATGCTAAAACTTCACTGGTGACGACAGCTGCGATAGTCGTGTACAGATAAGTAAAAGAATAAGTAAATGAATGAATGAATAAAAATAAAAAATAGTGATCCTGATTGTGAAGACTGATCATAAAAACGATTATTGTGATGTCGAAGGTCATTTCAGTTATGATGACCACTGCTAATATGATTGTAATACGATTGTGTCGATCCCTGTCGTTGATGATGAAGATGGCGATGATGATTTTTCGATGACAAAGAATGTGATGATAAAGGTGACCTCGATGTTGGTAAGTGGAACTGTTGTCATAATGTTATGGTACAACCTTCGCTGGCGCCACAGTACGTCAGCTAGAAGTTCGATCCGGTGAAGTGCTAACAACGGGTCATCTGGTCGACTCAGTGACTTAAATGAACAAACATCAGCCGCTAAGGCGCCTTGCTTCATTGAATCAACCTTTCCCATACGTCGCCTAAAATTTTGCGCGCCGTACGTCGTGGGTGTCAGGGGACCCAAGCTTTTCGTGAAGGAATAAAACCTTTGCCGTGGGTCTCCACAGACCCCTGTTGTCTTCTCAAGGAACAAACCCTTCCTCTTACGCCCTGGGTCTGCTCAGGCCCACGTCGTGCTGAGCCGGTTCTGATTTTTGTTTACTCTTTGACTTTATAAAGCGTGGGTCTGGCCAGACCCATGGCGTGCGGCACTCAGGTTTTCTTCCTTGAGAGTACCGGTCTGCTCAGACCCACGATTTCCTGGGACTGTTTATTTTTGTTTACTTCTTTGTTTACCAAACAAAACCCAACAATTTTTGGTACAACTTTTGTAGGGCCATCATTTGTTGACTGTCATAAAATTTGGTACAGATGGCTGAAAAAATGTACCCAGTTCCCAAGCGAAAATAATGACTCGGGGTCATTTCAGACCAACGACGTACGGGAAAGGTTTAAGTTCAGATCAATGACAAAGCCTCTGGTCAGCAGCGACTAGGAGATTAAAACTTTGAACCGCCATCAAAACTATGATCGTTGCGAGAGTTTTTTTCCCTGTTTATATTTCTATCCGCCCCTCAGCCATTTCAAACGATAACATGGTATGACAAAATAATGTCCCGTCCACTCAACAGGAACGTCTTTGAGAGTGTTGCTCAAATTTTATAACTAATACTGCACGTGTCTGTATCTCTCGGGCCTGGTCGACCCACTACAGGATGCATTGTGGAGGGGA
>JADBJO010000032.1:1163663-1173663 GCA_016801955.1 Conus betulinus | reverse complement strand
AAAGCACAGGACAGCTCAGAGCATCAATGAGCAATCTAAACAAAAACCAAAAAAAAAACAAAAAAAAACACACACAAAAAAAAACAAAACCCACGGGAGGTGGCAAAGGGCTTAATGAAAACGCACAGGACAACGCAAAACCACCAAGGGGAGGAAGGCACAGGACGGCATGAGACAGCACAGATCAAAACAGGATAGTGCAAACGGGAGAGGACAGGATAGTACACACGGGAAGAAACAGCACAGGATAACGCAAAACAGGACAGCATGGCCAGCACATTATAGGCTAGCAGAGGACGGTATGTTACAGGAAGGGAGAGGAACAAGAGGGCAGCACAGCTCAAGACACTATAGGAAGGACAAAAGAAAAAAAAGAAAACACTGAAGACACTATAGGAAGGACAGAAAGAAAAAAAGAAAACAGACAGGAACACAGGCCAGACAGGACAGAGCAGGACAACGAAACACATTGCAGGACACAGTATCACAATAGCACAGAACAGGACAGCACAGCAGAGCACAGGACAGGACAGCACTAGGCAGGGCTCAGTAGGACAACAGTGCAGAAAAGAAAAAGACAACGAAGGACAGGGAGGACAGCACACCAAAGCACAGGAAAGAACTGCACAGCACAGGGTAGGACAGCATCACATAGGAGAGGACAGCACAGGACAAGGCACGACAACACAGCACATGGCAGGACAATATCACGTAGGAGAGGACAGCACAGTACAGGGCAGGGACAGTATCATATAGGAGAGAACAGCACAGTATAGGGCAGGACAGTATAACATAGGATAGAACAACACAGCGCAGGGCAGGACAGTATCATATAGGAGAGAACACCACAGCACAGGGCAGGACAGTATCATATAGGAGAGAGAACAACACAGCAAAGGGGGCAGGACAGTATCATATAGGAGAGAACACCACAGCACAGGGCAGGACAGTATCATATAGGAGAGAACACCACAGTATAGGGCAGGACAGTGTCATATAGGAGAGAACAGCACAGTATAGGGCAGGACAGTATAAACATAGGATAGAACAGCACAACACAGGGCAGGAGAGTATCATATAAGAGACAACAGCACAGCACAGGGCAAGACAGTATCATATAGGACAGAACAACACAGCACAGGGCAAGACAGTATCATATAGGACAGAACAACACAGCACAGGGCAGGACAGTGCCATATAGGACAGAACAACACAGCACAGGGCAGGACAGTATCATATAGGACAGAACAACAGCACAGGGCAGGACAGTACCATATAGGACAGAACAACACAGCACAGGGCAGACAGTATCATATAGGACAGAACAACACAGCACAGGGCAGGACAGTATCATATAGGATAGAATACCACAGCACAGGGCAGGACAGCACAGCACAGGGCAGGACAGTATCATATAGGACAGAACAACACAGCACAGGGCAGGACAGTATCATATAGGACAGAACGACACAGCACAGGGCAGGACAGTATCATATAGGACAGAACAACACAGCACAGGGCAGGACAGTACCATATAGGACAGAACAACACAGCACAGGGCAGGACAGCACAGCACACAGGGCAGGACAGCACAGCACAGGGCAGAACAGCACAGCACAGGGCAGAACAGCACAGCACAGGGCAGGACAGCACAGCACAGGGCAGAACAGCACAGCACAGCACACAGGGCAGGACAGCACAGCACAGGAGAACAGCACAGCACAGCACAGGGCAGGACAGCACAGCACAGGGCAGAACAGCACAGCACAGCACAGGGCAGGACAGCACAGCACAGCACAGCACAGCACAGGACAGAACAGCACAGCACAGGGCAGAACAGCACAGCACAGGGCAGGACAGTACAGCACAGGGCAGAACAGCACAGCACAGGGCAGGACAGCACAGCACAGGGCAGACAGCCCAGCACAGGGCAGAACAGCCCAGCACAGGGCAGAACAGCCCAGCACAGGGCAGAACAGCACAGCACAGGGTAGAACAGCACAGCGCAGGGCAGAACAGCACAGCACAGGGCAGGACAGTACCATATAGGACAGAACAGCACAGCACAGGGCAGAACAGCACAGCACAGGGCAGGACATGGTGTCGCAGCGCACGACAAAAGACAGGATGATGCATTACGGCACATAACAGTCCAATACGAAGCAACAGGGATTAAAAAAAAATCAGGTCTGGACAGCACAGGACAAGACTGCGCAGGATGGGACATGACATGGCAGCAAATTACAGCACAGCACAATACGTTGAAGTTAGTACGACGAGAGTGAGAGGGGATGTACATTTTTTTGTTGTTGTTGAAAGATTCTCTCTCTCTCTCTCTCTCTCTCTCTCTCTCTCTCTCTCTCTCTCTCTCTCTCTCTCTCTCTCTCTCTCTCTCTCTGAGACAGGCGCCCGCGAGCGCGCGCAATCCACACCACTATGACCGCCATCCCAACACCACCACAACACCACACCAACCAGCCATCATCCACCACTCACCACCACACCAAACACAGCCCACCCACCACCACCACCACCACCATCACCACCACCCTCCCCCTATCCCCATCCACCCCACCCCTTTCCCCACCATCACCACCCCGTCTCAACGACCAGAAAGAAAACATTACTCACGGACTGCACAGCCCGTTCCGCCAATCTACCTCCGCCACCCTACTTAGCCAATCTAGCCGTAACTACCTGCCACTACCTGCCCCAACCCCCAACCCCCACCCCAACCCCAACCCCACTCCCAACCGCTACCTTCACCTCCCTCCCCACCTCCCCACCTCCCTTTCCTTACCTTCCCTTGCCTACTTACCTACCTTCTATCCCACCTGACCCCCCCCCCCCCCTCCCCGGTCCACCTCACCCCCACCCTCACCCCCCCTCCCCTAACCAGGCTGACCAGCCCCCCCCCCCCCCCCCCCCATCTGTCTGGCTGGTACCCGGGGGCTTTGTCCTCACCTGACGGGTCAGCGCCGATGAAGCGTGGTCAGCTGGCGGGGATTATTGCGTCAAAGTCTTTGGTGGGCCTTGCGAGACTTTTGCCTTTTTGGCCTGAGCTTCCTGTGAAAAGGTGCGCCCGGGCCTGGCTGGGTGCTGTTATTACGTGGGGTAGGTAGGTAGTAGGTAGGTAGGTAGGTAGATAGGTAGGTATGGCATGGTATGGTGTTGACAGGGTTGTGCGTGGTGGTGGTTGCTGAGGGGTGGTGGTGGTGGTGGTGGTGGTGGTGGTGGTGTGTGTGTGTGTGTGTGTGTGTGTGTGTGTGTGTGTGTGTGTGTGTGTGTGTGTGTCAGTTCAGTTCAGTTCAGTGGTTTATTTAACGTCTGTTCACCATTGATGATATTAGACGAAAAATAATTTAAAACGTCATCTCCAGCTAACAAAGCTTAACCTCAAAGATAAAAAAACAACAATAACTTTTTGAATTAGTGGTAAAAATAAACACGCATCAAAGCAGCTTGGCAATTTCATTGTGTGTGTGTGTGTGTGTGTGTGTGTGTGTGTGTGTGTGTGTGTGTGTGTGTGTGTGTGTGCGTGCGTGCGTGTGTGTTGTGTTGTGTTGTGTTGTGTTGTGTTGTTTGTGTTGTGTGTGTGTGTGTGTGTGTGTGTGTGTGTGTGTGTGTGTGTGTGTGTGTGTGTGTGTGTGTGTGTGTGTGTGTGTGTGTGTGTGTGTGTGTGTGTGCATGTACGTGTGTGTGTGTGGTGGCGAGCGGTCTCGTGTGTATCTCTCTCTCTCTCTCTCTCTCTCTCTCTCTCTCTCTCTCTGTGTGTGTGTGTGTGTGTGTGTGTGTGTGTGTGTGTGTGTGTGTGTGTGTGTGTGTGTGTGTGTGTGTGTGTTTGAATGTCCATCTGCTTGTTCATTCGTCTGTCTCTCTCTGTCTCTGTCCGTCTGTCTGTCTGTCTGTCTGTCAGATTCTCTGTCAGTACAGAACAGGGCATGCAACAGGAAACAGCACAGGACAGCACAGAACAGAGCAGGATGATGCTGGACAGGACAAAGTAGCACAGCATATACAATATACAATGGAACAACAATATAATACAGAGCAAAACAGTATTGGGTAGGGCAGGACTCAGAGGACAGCACAAGAACAGCACAACGCACTGTAGGACAGCACAGCACAGGACAACAGTGCTCAGCACAGCACAGCACAAGACAGCACAGAACAGCACTGTAGGACAGCACAGACAGGACAACAGTACAGCAGCACAGCACAGCACAGGACAGCACAACATAGCACAGCACAGGAAAAGAACAGAACAGTGCAGGAATAGCGCATCACGGGACAGGACAGCCCAAGACAGTACAGCACAGGACGAACACAAGACTGGACAACACAAGCGCAGGACAGGACAACACAGACAGTACAAGACAGGACAAGAGAGCACAAGAGAGACAACATAGCACAGGACAAGACAGCACAAGAGAGACAACATAGCGCAGGGCAGACAGCACAGCACAACATACAGAGCAGGACACAGGACAAGACAGTACAAGAGAGAAAACATAACACTGGACAGGACAGCCCAACATAGCGCAGGACAAGACAGCAAAACAGCGCAGGACAGGACAGGACAGGACAGGACAGGACAAGAGAGCACAAGAGAGACAACACAGCACAGGACAGAATAGGACAACAGACCAGAGCACAGCACAGGGCAGGACAGGACAGCACACCAGAGGACTAGATAGCACGCTACCAATAAGAAAGGAAAAGACAACGTAGGCTGATTATGAAGTGAAACAAAAATCACATCATCATCATTGATGGGATCGTAGAGATTCTATATCACCGTGTGTCAAATTCTCGCTGTCTAATTTGACACTTTTGTGATTCACAAAGAGTAATGATACGGCACAGCAGTGGTCCATTAAAATCGCCATTGAAATGTTATACACTGGGGGGAAAAAGCAAAAACCTAATTGAAGAAAGTTGTTAAACAATACGATGTGTAGCGAAGGCATACACACTTCATAACTTACAAGTACCTAGTAGTTTAAACGCGAAAGGGAAAAAAAAAAAAAAAAAAAAAAAAAACACACGAATGGACAAGAGCGAACTCAAATACCCTTGATTTTGCCCATACATTTGTTTTCAACATATCAAACAACCAAAAGTTTAAAATCATCTCTCTCTGCAGATCTAACGTGTACTTTCTCTCCACGGAAACGAAACTTAACATTCAAACTGCAAATAGAGAGTAAAGATTTTCATAAAACAGAGTGATTAAAAAAAAAAAAAAAAAAAAAAAGACTGCATCGATCTCTTTAAGGTCCTACTCGTAACTTTTACACCCATGCTCTGACTGGCATGTAGCTATGCATGTATACGTGGCAGCTATAAAGAAGAGCTGACGTTTTCGCAAGTGAATTAATCCTTGTTTGGCGACGGGGCAACGTCTTGTCAGATTAAGAGTGATGGTGCAGTCGTGCGTTAAAAGAGCCGTCAAAGAACTCTCTTTCTCCCCCCACCCCCCTACCCCCACCCCCCCTCCACCCCCCTTTGCTTCCACTCCTCTCACCCCTTCATTTACTGCCTCCTTTCCCCCACCCCGTCACCCACCCCTCCCAGCCTGATCGATCAGTGGGTGGACCTGTGAAATTGTTTTGTGACATAAGCTTCGTGACATTTTGGTTGAGTTAGTGCACGTAGCTGATACAACATACCTTGCCACAATGCAGTAATTTCCACGAAAAATGTAACAATGCAGCACTGTGGTTGAAAAAAAATATACCAGTTGCTACATATATTTTTTGTGTGCATGAAACGCGGAAATTGTAAACAATTGTGAAATTAACATTTTTTTTTTAAATGGCGAAACCGCTTCTTCTTCCCTCAGGTTTTATTGATTAGTGGTTACTGAACCCATTTGCTGTTGATGGGTCATGACTGATATAATTAGTCTTCAGCAGCACTTCAATGTCCGCCTAATGAGTCTCCTTTACATTTTGTGGTCCACTTGGGTAACAGAAACTTTATTGTCACCTGTAAGTCACTGACTCCTCTGGAATGATTCTCTCTGATTATATGTTCACATTCCCGACGTATCAGTCTTATCCCCCCCCCCCCCCCCCCCCCCCCCCCAAAAAAAGTTCTTACTACTTCCATCATACACGTTTATACCTTTCCCAGAGTACAAGTTCTTACCTTTTCCCCAAATGGTATTCTTACCGTCCCTTATTCTCACTTCTTGGGGGGGGGGGGGGGGGGGAGGGGGGAGTGTTGGAAGTAGTTGTTGGACGGTGGTCAGGGAGGAGGGAAAATGGGGTGAGGGAGAAGGGGGATCCCACAATGGTGGGTGTTAACGGGGACTGGTCAGACCTGGTAATCCCAGGAAATGACATCCAGAATGTCAGAGTACACACTGACACCCTGTTTTCTTCCTCGTTCGGGTTCTTGTTATTCAGACTAAAAAGGTAAATAAAAAAAAAAAAGGTGAATTTCATTGTGTGGATGTTCTGTTAGGGGATGGGGCGGACAAGGATGTGGGGATGGGATATCATGGGTCTGACTTACATGCGTATTTTCATACAGAGAGCTTACTTCATAAATTAGAACTGAAATTGCAGCGACAGCAAAAACACCTAACAGCGCATGCGCTAACACGTTGCATGGTCAACAACGCAGATTATCTCTTTTGTCGTTCACCTCACACTGGCCCGATCACCGAGCCAGCCCAAGTTGATTATGTCTGATGCACAGGGTTGCACAACTAAAAAGTAAGAAACACTGAAAAGAAAGAAAGAAAAGGAAAGAAAGGACGCAGAAAGACACGGGCAGAAAGACACGGTGTGTGTGTTTTTTTTTTTTTTTTTTTTTTTTTTTTTTTTTTTTTTTTTTTTACTGTCGGCCTTGGTGGCCAGGGATTGGCCTTGGTCAATGGGGCCAAATCCCTCACGGGGGCGATTAAGGAGTAGTTGGGGGATTAAAGAGTGACTGACCAGCGAAGGTCAATCCAAGAAGTCGACGGACATGTTTGGGGCTGTTGCTCAGGCGTGTCTGCTCCTGGTTGATTTGGTTGGTTGGTTGGCAGCCGTCACGGTCGCGTTACGCTGTTGTGGTTAAAGGCCTCGCTACATGGCTGGACAGAGCCATCCGACCCCGATAGCAGACGGGTAATGTGTCAAGGAAATAACGGGTTTGGAATCATTGAGGACGTCCATTTTGACTTGCCTGTCTCGAACTCAACGTGCAGATCGTTCTTTATAAAAAAAAAAAGAAAAAAAGAAAAAAAAAAAAAAAAAAACGATTTATTAGTTCCTGTGACTAGGTAGTGAAATTAATGACGATCCCTGGTTTGTTTTGTATCTAAATTCAACGACCAAGGGTCCTCTACCCACTTGGTATCAGCATCAAAAAGTATTAAATAGTATGTGTCCATACACCCCAACAGCACCATCCCGCAGTACTCTCCACGTACACATGACCATACTACTCATTATATACCTCATGTAGATGTTACATCTTCCTTTCATCCCTCTCTTCACTGTCTCCATTTGCCTCATCTATCTGTTCTTTACTCACTTATCTATCCACTCCCTTTTCTTACTATGGTTTTCTTTCAGTTACATAAACTCCCTTTTACATCTATTTCTCTTCTTTCTTTCCTCACTGTGTGTGTGAGTGTGAGTGTGTGTGTGTGTGTGTGTGTGTGTGTGTGTGTGTGTACCTTTTCTTTTCCCTATTTCAACATTACTTTCCCCCGCAGTCTCGTCTCCGTTCCATAGCCATTTTGCTCCCAGTTCGAAGAGATAAGTGACTATCTGTTGGTCCTTCGTATTCATTGTCTTGAATTGCCTCTGTTTTGCCTGAAGAAGATAAAAAAATGTCAGAACACGTAGTGTTTGTTTCATTATTTGTTTTATTCTTTCGTTGGCAGCGCAGAAATTCTGTTTTTGTTTGCTTGTTTGTTTGTTTTTCTAATCAAAATCCAGTGATCCATGAGCTTGTTCACACCAAGGATGTTGAAGGAAGAGAATCGGCATATTGCCTCGTTTTCTCTCATTTGTTCACGTAGTAGGTAACTAATCACTTGCGGATGAGGAAATTGTTCAGTCTGCTCTCAAGAAACCACCTAAGCCAGCTTCTTCTTGCATTGCTGTTCAACGTGGACGGCCTACCGCCTGCAGCCATCTAATCCGTGAACAAAAGACAGATATCGAGCCAATCACACTGACAGGAAGTGATGAATGCCTTCAGACATCGAACCATCAGACTTACAGGAAGTGATGAATGCCTTCAAAGTGCGCAATGGAGCTCCAGTCAGTGAAAGGCGGAAACCTACTGACCCTGCCGTCCTCTAAATCTTTGTTCGCACAGATCGTTGTGTGCTGCAGCGATCAGTACAGATCGTGTTTTTAATATAAAGTGATCCTTTCTCAAGGGAGAGATATCATCCTCATAACCAGCATGTATTGCTTGCCGGTGCTCGACTGAAATAGATCACTAGGCCTGTGTTGCTTACAAATATCCTTTGAACAGACAGTAAAATCGATTTTTTTTTTAGCATTTTCTTTGTTCTTAATTTCACTCATTTATTTCCAGTTACTGTGAATAATGAGATCAGGCGAAATGAAATAATTACTTTCGAATCGAGAAAGCAGAATCAGATGGTATTTCATGGCGTGTACGTCTGAAAAATAAACAACCACAATTTATTTGTCACCACAGGGGCGCTTATATATTGATTACTTCCCTTTGTGCGGAAGTGAACTTTTATGTTTGTGTCTTTTTGACATGTATCTAAAACAAAACAAAACAAAAAAAAAACAATAAAAAAAAAAAAAAAAGCAAAAACAAAAACAAAAAAAAACAAAAAAAAAAACCGAAGCTAAACGTCTGACTGACATCATGCGTACACAGTGCGGCGAAACAACTCGCCCGAAGAGAGAAGAAAACTTAAAATAAATCATTCTAAGCCAAAGACGTCTTTTGCGATCTTGGTATACCAAAAATAAAACATGCTTTTGTTCTCAGAGTTTAACCATACTTCTTAGAGCTTGCCCGTTGACTCGCTTGGGCGGCTGTCCCTAATCTATTGATAGTTCGTTGGTATCGTCTACATAGTGCGGCAGACGATGCATTTTGAACAAACGGCTCAAAGTGCACACGGTACATACGGTCTCTTCAATAGTATGTTTCAAACAGTTCGTGATGGCGTGACTTTAGGCCTTTCGACACCAGGCCTCGAAGGCATTTGAATCCTCCACACACCTCCCGCCCTCTCCCCCACCTTCCATCCTCCCTCTCCCCTCCCGAATGGCGTGCCACTCACATGTTGTTTTGAATTTCTTGAATATTTGTGTCTTGTTTTCAAAAAAAATAAGTTCACACGTACGGATTTCTATAACAAATGAAATGCCCAACGGATATGATGTATTCTACAAATGTACGGTGGAATCCCACTTCACAGCCTCTGAATACCTGTTGTTCTAAGAATAATGTCGCTGGCCTAACAGTCAATAAACTGAATTTCTGTCTAGATTAGTACTCTCCGTAAATGGCTGCGAAAAACAGGTCAGGTCAATAGCTCGTCTTTCTTTTTTTCATTCTCTTTGAATCTGCCTTTGTGAGGTTGTTGGCTTTTTTCATTGTTTTTCGTTTTTTTTAAAAACTATCTGTACAGCTGTGGAAATCTGTGTTAAGAATAACATTACACGCCAGATAGTCACCGCACCGAGTTCCGAAGCAGGTACTCTGAAAATGGCCGAAAACAACCAATTTAAATCAATAAGTCCCGTTTGCTTTCACTCTCTTACAGTCTGGTTTTTCATCTTTTTCTTTTTTAACACTTTCTTTACTTTCATCCACCATTTCCCTCCCCCTGTTTCGTGCCCCCTTCTCCTATTTTGTTCTCGAAAGTCATTTCATTTTTTTCCCGCTTGTTTCAATTTATTGTTGAGGGGCCCTTGGTCAAATGGTCAGAGCGTTTAGCTGCACAGCTGAAAGTCTTGAGTTCGAACCTCTCATGAGGTTGAATGTGTTACGGTTGAAA
>JADBJO010000032.1:1146163-1158663 GCA_016801955.1 Conus betulinus | reverse complement strand
CACGCACACGCACACACGCACGCAAAAACACACAAACAAAAAAACAAACAAACAACAACAAACCTTCGATCCTTTCCGTCTCATTCATCCGTCCTTTCTCCTCGCGCCGGCGCCATACAGCGTAAAGGTGCGGTCCCCTGCTTGGTGGACGGGGGGATCCCTCGAGCCTTGCACTTGGGGGGGGGTGGGGGTGAGGTTGAGGTGGTGGTGGTGTACCGGATACTACGGAAGAAGGTGCCGCGAACCAACACAGCCCAAGAGAAGGAAAAATCGTTGGAGTTCAAATCCGCACTGTCTGGTGTGCGTTAGCCCCGTATTAACAGGATAACCAGACAACCATGAGCTGCCCCGATGTCGGCATGTGTCGGCTGAAGCCGGCGAGCAGACCTCCTGCAGAGTCACAAGCACAGGAGAAGACCAGACACTACACATCTCACCCAATATGGCACATGCAGACGTGATTTTCGACGGTATGGTGCTCGTCACGTGGTTCTCCAGTCGGTTATAGCGGCGGGCCTCCAGCCCCTCAAAGGGGCCCAACCACAGCGGACTGGAGACGTGGCCCAGTCTGGCTGAGGTCCAGGAGAAGCTGTTGGGGTCGCTGTTGGTCGCTATTGCTGACTTGCTGACTTCACCTCACTAACGGATTGAGGATCTAGCGTAGCCGGGAACGCGAAAGAAAGAAAGAAAAAAAATCCGTCCTTTCTGTCCTACCCGTCCGTCTTCTCCGTCCCATCTGTCTGTCCTTTCCGTCCCATCCGCCCGTCCTCTCCATCCCATCCGTCCGTAATCTCCGTCCCATCCGTCCGTAATCTCTGACCCATCTGTCCGTCCTTTCCGTCCCATCCGCCCGTCCTCTCCATCCCATCCAGTACCAATAACGCCTAATACCATTAGAACCCAGTACCAATAAAGCCTAGTACCATTAGAACCCAGTGCCAATAGGGCCTAGTGCCTTTAGAACCCAGTATCAATAAGGCCTAATACCATTAAAATCCAGTACCAATAGAGCCCTGTACCAGTACCAATAAGGCCTAGGACCATTAGAACCCAATACCAATAGAGCCCTGTACCATTAGAACCCAGTACCAAAAAAGCCCTTGTACATTTAGAACCCAGTATGAATACAGCCCTGTATCATTAGAACCCAGTACCAAAAAATCTAGCCTTTAGTACCATTAGAACCCCTAGTACCATTAGAACCCTGAATCTAGTACCTTTAGAACCCAGCACCAATAGAACCTAGTGCCATTAGAATCCAGTGCCAGTAGGGCTTAGTGCCATTAGAACCCAGTACCAATAGGGCCTAGTGCCATTTGAACCCAGTACCAATAGGGTCCTAATGCCATTAGAAACCCAGTGCCAATAGAACATAGTGCCATTAGAACCCAGTACCAATAGGGCCTGGTGCCATTAGAACCCAGTACCAATAGGGCCTGGTGCCATTTGAACCCAGTACCAATAGGGCCCAGTGCCATTAGAACCCTGTACCAATAGGGCCTGGTGCCATTTGAACCCAGTGCCAATAGAACCTAGTGCCATTAGAACCCAGTACCAATAGGGCCTAGTGCCATTAGAACCCAGTGTCAATAGAACCTAGTGCCATTAGAACCCAGTGCCAATAGGGCCTAGTGCCATTAGAACCCAGTGCCAATAGAACCTAGTGCCATTAGAACCCAGTGCCAATAGAACCTACTGCCATTAGAACCCAGTACCAATAGAACCCAGTGCCAATAGAACCCAGTTTCTAATAGGGCCCCAGTGCCATTAGAACCCAGCACCGACAAGGCCTAGTGCCATTAGAACCCAGTGCCAATAGGGCCTAGTGCCATTGGAACCCAGTACCAATAGGGCCTAGTGCCATTGGAGTCCAGAGCCAGTAGAAACCAGCACCGTTAGAACTCAGTGCCAACACAGGCCAGTACGGTACTCGTGTAGTCGCTTGTTGCTTGTAGGCAGATAGGGACTGAGCCTTTGCAGTGCTTGACCTTAGTAGCACTGGGATGTCACGGCTTGGTCCCAAATTTCACAGCTATGCTTGGCCTTGGCCACAGGGGATCATCCCGGACTCTCTGTCAGTAAGTCTGTATGATTCAACCCTGTTATAACACAAGCGACTGAGGAGAGAGAGAGAGAGAGAGAGAGAGAGAGAGAGAGAGAGAGAGAGAGAGAGAGAGAGAGAGAGAGAGAGAGAGAGAGAGAGAGAGACCAAAAATCTCAAGAACTACAACGGCTCGCCGCCATATACTCTCCCCCTCATGTGCTCCCAGTAAGCTGTCTCGTCAGACCTGACTGCTTTTGCAAGTTTAGAGACTTAAGCAAAAAGGCAAGAGTGCTGGTATACATGACTGTAGGTTTGTTGGGCTTCCCGTCTGCTGTAAAAGAGTTGGGAGACGGAGAGGGCGGGGAAGGGTGGGAGATAGACCAGAGGGGATCGAGGGAGGGAGGGGGGAGGGGTGTGGTGTCCTACCTGCCTAATTGCCTGCACTTTCTGTGTTTGGTAACAAGTCTCGCGACGTAGTCAATGAGTCACTCCCCAGGTATGATTCGATACACCTCCCAAGACTAGGCCTGCTGTGTTGTTTTCTCTCTGGCGCTTCCCCCTTTCCCTCCCCTACTTCCTCACTGTCTCTCTCTGTCTCTGTCTGTCTGTCTGTCTGTCTGTCTGTCTGTCTGTCTCTCTCTCTCTCTCTCTCTGTATGGTCCCCAGGCCCCCTCTCCCTCCCTCCTCTCTCTGTCTCTGTCTGTCTGTCTGTCTGTCTGTCTGTCTGTCTGTCTGTCTCTCTCTCTCTCTCTCTCTCTCTCTCTCTCTCCCCCCCCCCCCCCGCCCCCCCCCAAAGGAATTAAAAAAAAAAAGCGGAAGACAAAACAAGCCATGTAGTTTATCGTCAAGCCGACCACAGAGGCCATTTCAGGGGTGAAGAACAACCGGAGAGAAGACAGGAAAAAAGAAGAGGAGAACAGCTCCGTGAAGACACATCAGACATGTGCCTTGACTGCCTGTGTCTGTACTGTTGGACCATGTGTCTTGACTGCCTGTGTCTGTACTGTTGGACCATGTGTCTTGACTGCCTGTGTCTGTACTGTTGGACCATGTGTCTTGACTGCCTGCGTCTGTACTGTTGGACCATGTGTCTTGACTGCCTGTGTCTGTACTGTTGGACCATGTGTCTTGACTGCCTGTGTCTGTACTGTTGGACCATGTGCCTTGACTGCCTGTGTCTGTACTGTTGGACCATGTGTCTTGACTGCCTGTGTCTGTACTGTTGGACCATGTGTCTTGACTGCCTGTGTCTGTACTGTTGGACCATGTGTCTTGACTGCCTGTGTCTGTACTGTTGGACCATGTGTCTTGACTATCTGTAACAGTACTGTTGGACCATGTGTCTTGACTATCTGTAACAGTACTGTTGGACCATGTGTCTTGACTGCCTGTGTCTTCATTGTTGGACCATGTGTCTTGACTGCTGTCTGTACTGTTGGACCATGTGTCTTGACTGCCTGTGTCTTTACTGTTGGACCATGTGTCTTGACTGCCAGTGTCTTTACTGTTGGCCCAGGTATCTGCGTGGATTCTTAGAATTTGTTACAACGACAATTGTACGAACAACATCAACAACAGCAATAACAACAATTATGATAATAATGAATAATAACAATAGTGATAATGACAATAATAATGACAATGATAACAAAAACAACCATACCACAAAAAGGGATGGTGATGATTGTCACTACGCCTAGTGCGGCGACAGGGATACCCGAATGTAGAAGGGTACCCCCCTTTATAATCCACCCCGCCCACACTCTAAAACTACCGACACCACAGAACAAAAATACAAAACACCAGATAATAGGTGCAACAAACAATCAAATTTTTATTCAAATTCACACTCACCCACACACACACAGTCAGCCAAAAAAAAAAAAAAAAAAATTCAAACAATGATACAAAAAAAAAAAAAAAAGCCAACACCAAAATCAGCAATACACAATAAAAAAAATGCCCTGACACCCCACCTTCAAATCCAGGAAGCCTCAAGGGACCCCAACCCACACAGGGTTAATACCGGACCAGGGATACTCCAGGGACTATCACGTGGTAAACTGGGGCTGGGTCATCCAGAGGTAGGATGGCCCACCGAACCCAAAGTGCCCGCGCGATACGAACCACAAAGGGCACCCCCCCCCCCCCCCCCCCCCCCCCCCCCCCCCCCCCCCCCCCAAAATCGTTACATTGCCCCTCCACACAACACACACACACACACACACACACACACACACACACACACATATATATATATATATATATATATATATATATATATATATATATATAAACAACTCAAGCACAATAGCATTCACCTTCGCACACTCGAACCGTCTTTTTTTTCACACAATCAATACCCACACTCCAACTTTTTCCCTTTACTTCAAGAACGTTCACGGTTTGTGCACTGGTGACCACACTGTGTCACTGAGGTCCTGATGCCCCAGCAGACGAAGCGCGGAACGATGAAGAATCGACGATGTCACAAGCTTCAGCACGGAGTCACTGATTCAAAGTACACTGTGACACACATTGAAGAAAATGAAGAGCCCAGCAGCTCAGCAGCAGCAGATCTCAGCAGCAATGGGCGGGTGGGGGTGGGGGGGGGGGTTGAGGGGGCTCCGACGCTCGCAGAAGGATGAGCTCGCCCCCTCCCAGTCGTTCGTAGCGATGACCTAGAGCTCGACCAGAAAGAAGTCAGAAACAACAGGGCAGTACCAGGTAAGATGCCTCACACCAGAGGTTGCAGCAGCAGAGCGGTCAAACCCTGTCGACACCTCTGGAGGTAAAATAGTTTCATGACTACTCTGGCCCTGCAACTGATCATAGAACTTCGGGCACACCAGAACTACAACCCATTGTCTCTGCGACTTCAATGTCGGCCAAGGCATTTGAGCCATCAAACTAAGTGTAACACATACACCAACAACCCAATCTAGTACATAGTAACGAAGTAACTCACAATTCTACCAAACGGGACATAAATCAGCCTACAATATCCATATCCCAAAAAAACAGAGTGCACACACACACACACACACACACACACACACACACACACACACACACACACAAACAGTTGTTAACTTCCGATTATGAACACCCCGGCTTTCTCCATATTCTGGACTATCGAAGTCAACAAAGTCAATTAATAATAATGTCAATGTGACAAAAATTATTAACAACCATCCTTTCACATACCACACTATCAATATATTATTCCATATCTCAATCGACACACCTCAAACGGTATGTACCCAAGTGGGACAGGATGATGCCATAAATCAGTCAACGAAATTATCCACAGGGAATTCATAAAATAATAAAGAATTACTGTTTTCTTCATCGGCATATAATGAATGCCAATCGATTCAACAACAACAACAACACCGGAGAGCGGAAGCGCTCGCCGCTGCTGAAGAAGAGACAATATTGGGTCAACCCCGATATGATATCATAATCCAATAATAAAATGAATGACCACTGTCACTGCCCTGAATTCAAACAGCGCAGTATCACCAAAACCGATAGTGATCGAAAACGAATGACCGGCGAGGCCATATATAGTAACGAAGACCCAGAGATACTAACAAAAGCGGAGCGACAGGACGGCGCCCCCCTGCTGGGCTGTACGTGACTAGGCATACGCCTAATCAATTTCAACTTGCAACCAAATCACTGCACTAACTTAAAAATAACACAAGTTTAAAACTACCTATTTCAACTTCCAATCATAATCACAAAAAAAACAAAAAAAAAACTCCACCATAATGCATTAAATATATCAATGCACAACACCGCAAATATTCATCAATTCAAAGTACCAACGTTATATAATTCACCAACTTCACACAAACGACCATTATACCATTTCCTTTTAAACTACAAAAAACCACCTTCACACTCCCTCTTCCCCTACTCGAAGTCAAAGCACACACCATCCCCCTTACCATTATCGCTTCGGCGAAACAGCCATCCTTCATAAGAAAAAAAGGGCATACGAGATAATTTTCTTCTCCAATCAAAAGAAAAATAAGAATAAACAGAAACCTATTATATCCTCATCAATTTTTCACATATACGAACTTATGGTTTGACTCGATAATTATCGGAATTTAAAAACACACTTTATATGTATATCATTTTCAACAACAAACGACGGAAACACAGTGCAATGAAGACAACAACCGCCGCACATACCGACATTCGGCGCGCGCGCGCGCTCTTGACGATAACCTCTCGCCCGAAACAGTAGCGCGCGTCAAGCATATGACACCTCCCTCTCACTCCCTTCCCCCCTTGTCTACAAGCCGGCGCGATTTACGGCCCCGTAGATCCTCTGTTTTTTCATACTAAACTGAATCGCGCTTCTCACATTTCGCCTATGTACAAACGACGTGTTTCGATCCAGATCATCTACCTCCAACTCCCTTCTTCAATGAACAACCTGCCCTACACTTCTCACCTGGAGTTACGATGACCAACGAAGACAATACAGGACAAACACCCACCAGAGCAGCTCCAGACCGGGGAAACCCTCGCTCCCTTGAAGGCGTGGACACTGGTGGCAGACACCGACACACCGATAACTTCTTCTTGGAATCCCGAGCTGCTGTCACAAGGACACACCGATGGGTTTCCTGGCAGCCCACTAAACAAAGTGGCAAAACTGCCTCACCAAACGCTGGATCAGAAGACCTCCATCTCGAGCCAGGAGTCGCAAACAACTGAATCAGACAGTCAAAAACAGACGACACTTAGAGTTGACAAACACCATGAAACTGACAAGGCCACAACCTGACTTCGACCAATCATCAATAGGTTGCCCAGGGAACGGCACGACAAAACTCCAGATAGGGGCATAGAGATAGAGACAGTCGTATGCAGACTCGAAACACCAACTTGCCAGAGGACCAATCAGCAATAAGTCACCTAGGGTGACGAGACCACACTTCCCAATATGGGAACAACTGTGTATCGGCACAGACTCTAGATTATAAATCCCTCCAATCATCAATCGACAACCACCAACAGCTTGTACACAAGACCAAATATGAACACAACCATATACAAGCACCATCTCCAATAGTTGGTCAACCAATCACCCATAAATCACCAAGGCAACAGACCACAAAATCACAAGAATGGATACAGCCAAATATAGGCACAAACTTCACCCTCTTTGGTCGATCACCTACCAACAATGACTCGACCAAAACATACACACCAAAATAAAGCACGCATCGTAACTCCCAAATATCGACACAATATGCGCAATTATGTCCCTTGAATGTCCGTGCGTGACAATGATGATGATATCTCCTCTCTCTCTCTCTCTCTCTCTCTCTCTCTCTCTCTCTCTCTCTCTCTCTCACACACACACACACACACACACACACACACACACACACACACACATCACACACACACACACACACACACACACACACACACACACACACACACGGCACATCACTATGACGACAACTTGGCACACAAATTTAGAATAAGTAAAGAAAGGGGGGGGGGGGGGGGGGGGGGGGGGGGGGGAGAGGGGGGGGGGGGAAGTAGTAAGGAATAAGAGAATGGGGAGAGGGGGAGCCTGTGGGGATGGGGAGGGGGAGGGGACGGCAGGGAAAGAATAAGGACGAAGAATAGCGCATTAATTACACTTGCTTATGAAAAAAAAAAAAAACTTGAATCTCAGATATATAGTTAAACCCTCAACGTGCTGCTAAAGGAGCTATCAGTTTCTATTTTACGAACAGGACCGCCAGTTGTAAGTGACATTTGCCTGGAGACGACTTTCGTCATTTGGTAGACTCATCGGCAGGTCTCGGCCTGATTGTGTTAGTTCATATATTGCACTTAGACGGGAATTATCACCTGTAATTCTGTTGTGTTCTTGCCAGCACGAGGAGAAAGTGGCAACCCAATTTTCTCCTAACCTAAATGGCAAAGAGCAGAACAGAGAAATGAAAATATAGCGGCGTAAGTAGCGAAAATAGGTACAGAAGAAACAATATAACATGGATTTCTGAACCTCTGCTTGACGAGTCAAAGTGCGCTCGCGCGCGTGTATGTGTGTGTGTGTGTGCTCGCGCGCTTGCATGTCTGCACGACAGCGTGTGTTTGCGCGTGCGCGCGTGAATGTATGTTGTGTGTGTGTGCGCGTGTGTGTCTTGTGTATGTGTTGACAGAGGGAAAGGGAGAGAGAGATAGAAGAGGGGTAGGGAGGAGGGAGGGAGAGAGAGAGAGAGAGAGAGAGAGAGAGAGAGAGAGAGAGAGAGAGAGAGAGAGAGAGAGAGACACAAAAAGATAGACAGCGAGATAGAGACAGATTGTTGAGAAATAATGAAAAGTTGATAACAGATAAATTGTTACTATTGGGTAAAATACATACTGGGAAGGATTTTGTGTGGGCCGTTCCTGTGTATGCGTATGAACTTGTATAGTGCATATTTAATGTACACGCACTAGTAAATGCGGTATGCGTGGATATGTTCATGCGCACGCACGTGCAACATTTATGTGACTTAACGTGTGCGCAATGTGGTTTTACTTGATTTGCACGCTCGTGCAACAGTTTATGTGACTTACGTGGGCGCAGAGTATTTTCACGTGAATTGGCGGGAAGGTGAAGAATGGGGAACAGGGAAGATAGAGTGTGTGAAGGAGAAATATCTGGTCATCTGTCCGCTCCGTTCGTGTCACTTATCCAGCCAAATGCACCAAAGCAACCGATCTCAGCATCCAACATTCTGTTTTAAAACCATCTCGCTGGGGGCTTCCACTCATTCAATACAAGCTGAAAACGAGAAACATCCATATTTTCAGATGCAGACTTTAATCAAGAAATTGACATCTTTGCGTGCAATGGGCCAGTAGAAGTTAAACAGGACATGAATAAAAAGAAACAAATGTTACTTACGGCTGCATACACAAAACACATGCGTGAACGCAAAATCACACTCAAACGCCCGCTCAGACACACATGAACGCTTGCGAACGCACGGGCGCGCGCGCGCGCGTTCGCATACACACACACACACACACACACACACACACACACACACACACACACACACACACACACACTAATACACTAATCTGCCGACTCCACAACAGAATTAGCTAGTCTACTACCGCATATATTCGTTCAAACTCAGTCCCGTATCATCCCTCGTGGACGCTCTAAGTCGACCCCCCCCCCCCCCCCCCCCGTTCCTCTCCTCCGTCTACCTTACCCCTCATCGCCCTCACCCTCCAATACCTTTTCACACAACACATGTACGCACTCGCTCATACAAATATCATACACACAGTCGTCAATCCACTCTATCCCACACATGTTTCTGAGAATATATGCCAGCACACACACACGTATGTACGCACGCACTCATATAAAGAGCGCATTCTACACTGCTCTGCACTGCACTGCGCTGAACTGCACTGCGCTGCGCTGGACTACAATACACTACACTGCGCTACACTACACTGCGCTACACTCCACTACTATACACCACGCTACGCTACTCTCCGCCACCCGACCCTACCCTACCCCTTACCTTACCATACACTACATTACCACTACACTACACTACACTACACTGCCACCACACCACACCACACCACACACACACCAAACCACCCCTAAAAATGCCACTATACTACCATTACCCTACCCTACCTTACCCATGTGTATGGGCCTTTGGCCTAACATTGAAACATATTGTCATCGTCACAATACTACACCACACAGCATTACACCACACAACACTACACCATCACTACACCACACTGCACTATACCATCACTGCACCACACTACACTATACCACACACCACACTACTCACTACACTAGCCAGCGCCATCTCCAATGAGAACACTAATCATGTTAACCAGATACGTGTCGTTGTCCCCTGTTGCCATTCTTTTGACTAAGCAGAGCAAGCAATCCAACGGTTTTGAAATGCGAAAACCGGCAGTCCCTAGTATCAATGAAAACTGCTAGTATCAATGAAAACCGAGTCATTAATATTAGACAAATCAAATAAACATCAAGCAAACAAGTCTGCCAAAGATAAACAGGTATCAAGACCCACACAAGCGTCCACACACACAAACAGGTCAGCCTGTACCAAGCTTTAAACACAAACAGCAAACCAAGCAACGGGCAATGAACTTGAATAAGGACGGTCAAGAACTGAAAAGACCAACCAACGCAATAGGAAATCACTTCGCACGAGCAAGGGAAACAGAAATCAGCAAACAGCACGAAATCAATCAGTGCACTGGAGTGATACAAGCAAACATCATCTAATACAAGAAAGAGATCATTCAATTCCCACAAAAGACAACCATTTCATATGATCGGGGAAAATAAACGAAAATCAATTATTATGAAAAAAGCCTCTAAGTCACGATGAACAGCGAAATATGTTTCGACAAATCTAACCGATTTAGTGAATCAGTCATGAAGGGGAAAACAGCAAATCCAACCAATACCGAAATACCAGTCAGCATGAGGAAGAGTAACTGAAACAAATCGGTCAATACGGTGGAAAATTATAGTACAAGCATGCTTAATAAATACAGAGAGCGAGAACGAGAGAGAGAGAGAGAGAGAGAGAGAGAGAGAGAGAGAGAGAGAGAGAGAGAGAGAGAGAGAGAGAGAGACAGACAGACAGACAGACAGACAGACAGACAGACACAGAGAAAACAGAGAGACAGAGAAACACAGAGAGAGAATCTGTCATTCAGCAAAGCATAGAAAAATGAAAGACACTTGCAAAAAACAAAAAAACCAGAAACAGAAAACATCGTCCAGTACCGGTAAAAAAAACAACAACATACGTTCCAGTACCGGTAGAAAACCTGTCAATAACCACCCACCCACCCACCCACCCACTCCCTCACTCCCTCACTCGTGCACTACTCATCGTGGTGAATGACATGGTCGTTGCTGCACTTGTAGCTGACGGTGGTGAACAACATCAGCACACTGGACGCACACACCAGGAAGGTGGGCGCCGTGTCCTCGCCGATCCTCAGGTCCTCCCAGTAGGTGCTCCACACGATCTCTTGCAGGAGGTGCAAACAACCTGTCCACAGCAACAGCCAGATCAATAACGGTGCCATCTTTAATGACTGTTCCAGGTATAAAACAGTTCGATAACGTCTGGAAAAAAATGTGTGTGTGTGTGTGTGCGTGCGCGCGCGTGTGTACGAGTGCGCGCGCGCGCGTGCGCGCGCGCGCGCGCGTGTGTGTGTGTGTGTGTGTGTGTGTGTGTGTGTGTGCCTGCGTGTGTGCGAGAATGTGTGTGTGTGTGTGTGTGTGTGCGTGTGTGTGTGTGTGTGTGTGTGTGCCATCAGTCGCCGGATTTTTTTTTTTTTTTTTTTTGTCCCAACCTCTGCGCCACCTCAGAGGCAGTGCACCCACGCCGCTCATTCCGACACCCCGTCCACAGCCACGGCCCGGTCGGCCCCGCCGCAGCACCGGCACCGGCAATCCACAGGGAGCAGTCAATGTCAAGTCGTCAAGAGGCAACCCACCGGAGGAGACACTGCACTGCCGCCGAGTCACTTCAGTGGTGTTCAGTGGCGCCTGTTCTGATCTAACATACGCAGGACACCACCTACTAAGCCCCCTACTGACGACAATAATTGCTTAGTCGCGGAGCCGGCGTGAGTGAGCTCTCCCTCCGGAGGGCGCCACCACGTCCGTCCAACGACAGCCCCAATGGACTCGCCGATACCGGTGACCCCGACGGAACTAAACCAAGGCTACAGACGTGGAGAGGACATCGAAACTGAGGTCACCATGAGAGCAGGGCATGAAGGGCCACAGAATTTGAGACTTTTTTTTTTTAATGCTGATCGATGAGAATGAGGATGATTATGATGATGCTACGGATTTCCATTTCGGTCTGAGACTACATGACAGGGCTGTACTCTACGCTTCCTCTCATAATATATCCCGGCGTCAACCAGGCCCGAGAGATACAGACACCTGCAGTGTTGGTCAGGAAATTTGAGCAACACTCTCAGAAACGCATCCATTAAGTGGATGAAACTCGACTGTGTGGTCCCAGTCTTCCCAACTGAGCCCGCAGCAAACTCAACTCTGGGTAGGAGCCGGTCGGGGCAGAAAAACCCACATGACTTCTGATGGGATTCGAACCCACGACCTCCCAGCCGGAAGTCCGCGACGCTAACCACTTCGCCACGGCGGCTGGTCAGTCGCCGGATTTTTACCATTTTGTGTGTTAATTATTTATAATAATTATTATTCATGACTTTGAATCAATGTGCATGAGCATGAGCACTGGCTGTCCTGTCTCATTTTAAAGAGGACCGAAAGCTGAACCATTTAAATGAATATTGGTAATTCTATATGCTCGTTCTCTCTCTCTCTCTCTCTCTCTCTCTCTCTCTCTCTCTCTCTCTC
>JADBJO010000032.1:1141163-1143663 GCA_016801955.1 Conus betulinus | reverse complement strand
TCCTCAGACCCGAGTGTCTTCAAACGCCAAATCAATGACTGCGAAAGCGCACGAGTGACGTCAGTGGCTTCAGACCTAGGAGGCTTCAAAAGCTGAACAAACAGTTGCAAATGCATGCAAGTGACGTCAATGGCTTCAGACCTTGGAGGCTTCAAAGCTGAACAAACAGTTGCAAATGCATGCAAGTAAGCCTTCAACAGATCCAACAGATCTGCGAATCCACAAAGATGACGTCAGAACCAAATACATCACAGACGTTACACCGTGGCAAAAGCACAATCATACTGAGATTATTCATGCGAAGGAGGAAACTGTGGCTAACAGACAGCTCTAATGACGAAGCTCTATGGCAGTCCACAAGAGCTGGAGAAAACGGACCTTATAGACCAAGGCGTTCGCAGAGAAGAAGAGATTATTCATAAAACCATACAAGCCATTGAGAACATATATAATCTAATTCATCACATCTTAGCTGTTAACGTCTCATATCTTAAATGTTCATTAACAGAGAAGTATTTGTGAAAATCAGAACTGGCCCTGTCACCTCTGACAAGATTGAAAAAAAAAAAAAATCGTGTTTTGGCTGGGTTACTCACCAGTTCGTTTTGATGACATTCGGTTGTTGGTGTTCAAAATGGTTTGGAAAGAGCAAGATACGCTTTCTTTTGAATGATAAGGGTAATCGGTTAAATGATGAATTTTATTACAGGTTTCGTTGATGCGGCACACTAGGACACAACCCCCACCCCTGCCCTTCCGTTGGAATTCTTCTATGTGTCTGTGATTCCGAACTGGTAGCTTGGGATGCCTTAATCCGCAGTTACAGATCGTTTTCTTCTAGCTGAAGAAGATCGTTCGTCAAGCACGGCTAAAATAAGAACCATCATTTAAAATTCTGTACATTCTTTTGAAAGATACTTTCATTGCTGCTGTTGATCTTATATTTATGATTTTGCAATATGACGTGAACTGAACTGAACTGAATCTAGCAAAGTCGCACTGGGTAGTTAGCTGGTTGTTGTAGACAAGGAAAAAGAAAGTGAGTGCAACGATTTGAACAATGAATTTCCTTTGTTCATTTTATTTATGTACGTATTTATTTATTTCTTTTGCTCTTATATTACTAGCAAAATATCGTATTTTTCTCTTATTGATCTGTCAGCTGCACTTAATTTGGTGAATCAATAAATCCGATTACCTTTTCGATGTTGATATGTGGGTAACATATCACTTCAATGTCACAAGCCAGTAAGTCGCAGCAAGTCCATAATGGACGCTTGGTGACACCTTTATAATCACAGGTACGTATAAATGATAGTGGACCTAATAGGTTCAAACAAATGCTCACCATTTTTTTCTACATGCTTTTCTTTAGACTCTTGTCTAATACGCATCGATCGTGAAAATCTAAACTATAACAGCTGATGTAGAAAGATCTGATAAGAGTTGAAATCATTGAATTGTAATCATATTGCATTTTCTCTTGGTATTTTAGAGCACTCTTACAACTTTTGAAAAGCAAACTAGCCCTAATTTTGTGACGAAACGAACTTTAGAAAAGCTCTTTTAACGAAGAGAAGGGTGGAGTGATACAGGAGATGCGGGGTACGACTGGAAGTCTTTCTTGTAATCGACTTCTTCGCGCGTTCTTATCTTGAATATTTTAATACTGGTATTACAGATAGGTTCGTACTACTTTACACTGTAGTGATCATCGCTTTGTCAAAATCCAGTATCCAATACTCCATTGTGTGTTTATCATCCTGTCTACGTCCAAAGAATAAAAAAGGATGCCAGGGATAATTAAGTATTTACAAACTTACAAATTGTTTTCCAAGTCATGTGTCAAAGGAGCAAAATAGAGTACTCGAAAAAAAAATCCATTCTGACCCCTTCCCTTTCTCTCACATTTAAAAACAGCTTTTTTTTTTTCGCAATTTGTCTCTTTACCTAAAACCTACGTCAGTTGCATGAGAACTGAGAATGTCTTACAAATAGCAATGGAACTTTCGGTATAGAAGCTGGAATATTTATGCTAAGAGACCAACCTCTCCTTTATTCCAAAATCATTCTTTCCTCCAAAATTCTGAAGGTGTCGCAAACGACATCAGATAATAACCAAGTATCAAAGCACAATACACCTGAATTTGGGAGGGAGAGGGGTAGGGATGGATGATTCTGGTCCCAACCCTGTTCAAACACCATTCCCAGCTGAGTAATGAAGGGCATAGTCCAGAAGAAACATCCCGTACGGTGAATATGAAAGGCACATGCCCATTTCCATCTCCCTATCTTGTCCATGCAAGCTTTCACTGCCACCACTCGAACGTACTATGACACGCATAAGATTTCCATGCAAACTCTACCTCCACCATCTTCACATACCATAACATGCATAGGATTTCCGTGCAAACCTCCATTTCCACCACTCTAACATACCATACCGTGCATAAGATTTCCGTGCAAACCTCCATTTCCACCACTCTAACATACCATACCG
>JADBJO010000032.1:1113663-1136163 GCA_016801955.1 Conus betulinus | reverse complement strand
TGTGTGTGTGTGTGTGTGTGTGTGTGTGTGTGTGTGTGTGTGCGTGCTATGCCCGAGCGCATGTGCGTGCGTGTATGAGGGTGTGTATGCTTGACTGTATGCGTGTGCATGCATGTGTGTGTGTGTGTGTGTGTGTGTGTGTGTGTGTGTGTGTGTGTGTGTGTGTGTGTGCGTGCTATGCCCGAGCGCATGTGCGTGCGTGTATGAGGGTGTGTATGTTTGATGTATGCGTGTGCATGTGTGTGTGTGTGTGTGTGTGTGTGTGTGTGTGTGTGTGTGTGTGTGTGTGTGTGTGTGTGTGTGGTTAATGGGCTTGTGTGAGCATGCTCCTGCGCGCACGCATCTGTACATGTATGTGTACAGATATGTGTGTGTGCCTGTGTATATGGACGTATATGCATGTGCGTGTGTGTGCGCGTGCGTGTGTGTGTATGTGCGCACGTGTGTGCGCGTAGGTATGTGTGCATGCACGCATGTGTATGTGTGTGCACGTAAGCGCGAGCGAAATTCAGATGCATTTCTAACATTTCACTAGAGCAATACGGATGGATACGTGGCTATGCCTCGTTTGATAATCAAGTATACGAATATTGGGCGGATCCACTTTGATTTTTATTTCTAAACACGATAACAGCTTTGTCTCAGATCTATTCATTTCATTGCCACTTAACTTCCGGGGCGCAACGCTGATGTTGTTAAAACAGACATCAAAACCAAGCGGTCGGATCTCGCTGCTGATTTGCTGTAGCTGTCGAGCGGTCGGCGGTGCCAAGCAAAGACTTGAACCGGTAGCATTTTGATACGGGGATGCTCTCGTGTGACAGCTTTAAAAAAGCAAAGAAAAGAAAGAAAAAAAAAAAAAAAAAAAAAGCAAACAAACCACAACAACAACAAAAAAATTAGCTCACTGTTCTCGTAAGGATCTCTTTTTGGAAAGATTATTTCACGCGCGAAATAGTTTCCAGACCTATTTCTTACAAAGAATGCCAGACGAGACTCACACGAAACGCCGCACGATACGGTTATTTTGGCATGAAACAGTGTTTCGCGTTTCGCTAGGTGACTTTGTTCTAAAGCTTATGTCACGCGACGATATATCCAGATAAACTTTGTTCTAAAGCTTATGTCACGCGACGATATATCCAGATAAACTTTGTTCTAAAGCTTATGTCACGCGACGATATATCCAGATAAACCTTACATCTCAAACAGACCTTCTCAAGGGGGACCTACGCAATGTAGACTACGAGTATTTCCACGCTTGATTTCTTCTTCCTCTTCCTCTCCTCTCCTCCTCGTCCTCTTCTTCTTCTATCCTTCTATCCTCCTCCTCCTCCTCCTCCTCCTCTTCCTCCTCTTCGTCTCATCATTATCACTAGTAGTAGTAGTCGTGGTAGAAGTAGTAGTTGTGATGGTGGTAGTCATGGCAGTAGTAGTAGTAGTAGTAGTAGTAGCAGCAGCAGAAACAGCAGCAGCAGTTGTAGAACTAGTAGCAGCAGCAGCAGCAGCAGCAGCAGCAGCAGCAGCAGAAGCAACAGCAGCAGCAGCAGCAGCAGAAACAGCAGCAGCAGTTGTAGAACTAGTAGCAGCAGCAGCAGAAGCAGCAGAAGCAGCAGCAGCAGCAGTAGTAGTAGCAGCAGCAGCAGCAGCAGCAGCAGCAGTAGTAGTAGTAGTAATAGTATCATTATTAGTAGTAGTATTAATAAGCTCGTGACACGATAAAGAACCAGCTGCAAAAGGGCCAATGTTCGAACCGTTGCACGCACAGACAACTGCTCGATTAGTGCAGAAATGATGAGCAAGATCCCTCGCTCAGTTTCTGGAGTCCGTGTCTTCCAGTCTTCATGACTGCGCCCCACAGGTTAAATGCCAGTGGAACAAACCGTTCCCAAACAATCCTCGTCGTCTCCCAAACTTAACTGTCAAGTGAAGGGCATGGTCACGTGTCGACTAGTAGCACCGTTCATTGGCTCACGATGCAAAACGCAAGAAACGTATTTCGCAAGACTAAAGCACGTTGTGAAATGAGATTTCCAGTGAAAGATCTTCGAAACTTATTCAAAAGTGACGCAAAACACAAGAACTGTATTTCGCAAGTCTTAGAGCACGTTGCCAAATGAGTTTTCGAGCGAAATATCTTCGAAACTTATTTAAAAAGTATGTCCGACGAGTCGTGAGGCACAGGAAACTCCAAGCTGCCTGCTTATTTCAGCATGAAACAAATGTGTCGCGACCCGCGTGGTGGCGACTTTGACCCCAACAGGCGATGTCACGCCTGACTGCACGGGAAACGGAAAAGGCAAACGGTGCCAAACGGTCGATTGCTTCCTGGGTTAAGTAGGGTGTAAGCTTGCGGCCCACCACAGTGTGCTCACCGCAGGATCAGGTCATGTCTCCGCCATGTTCAGCTGGCTGTGACCTTTCACCCCTCGGGGCTGGTGCCAGGAGGCGAGTCGAGGAGGTCGAGATCACGATATACTCTAAAGTGGGCAACGTTTACGATTCATGGTTCAAAGGAGAAAAAAAAAATCAGTTCATAATTAGGAAACATTTCCTTTCACCCCCCCCCCCCCCCCCCCCCCCTCCAGCTCTTGCAGGCATTTATTTTGGTTGTATCAACAAAAAAAAAAAAAAAAAAAAACAGAAAGAAAAAGGAACAAAGAAAGAAACAAAAGATAGAAAAAAGAGAAAAAAAGAAAAAAAAATTCTGAACGGAGAAAAAAGCTGGATGGAAAAAAAAACTAGGTTACTTAACCTCCGTTTTCCAGGTCTGTCTCTTGTGTTCCTGTTAACGTATGTGTCGGGTGTACGATTCGTCGATTTTTATTTGCAAACTTGCAAATTCTGGGATTGGCAGTCAGCAGAATTTGAATTTATCCATCCCCGGACGGGTCAAAACGAGACTTTGACATAGATTTCCTGCCGAAGTGGGACGTTAGGAGATCGAGAAGGACAGATAGCTTGGGGTGGGCGGTTTTCACCATTATCTTGTGTTCTGAATTCTTGGAAACTAGGAGTGTATGTGTTTATGGTTTCTTTTTCTCTCTTTGTCGTTGTTGTTGTTGTTGTTGTGAATTTTGTTGTTGGTTTTGTTGGAGGTGTGTGTGTGTGTGTGTGTGTGTGTGTGTGTGTGTGTGTGTGTGTGTGTGTGTGCGCGCGCGCGCGAGCGCGCGCGTGTGTGTATGTGTGTGTGTGTGTGCGCGCGCGCTTGCGCGCTGTTTCGCTTGTTACCCTGTTTGGCTCCTTCCCCTACCTTTTTTTTTTTTTAAGCGATGGCTTCTCTCTAGCTTTAAACGTTTTGGGGTTTTTGTGTACGGTTTCGTTTCCATTTTCCTCTTTCTTTGAAAGGTCTGTCGGAGCGAAGAAGAGGAAGAAAGGAAGAAGTTGGGAATAAGACTTAGCGAGCCGTGTCATATGTGCGCGCATTTATGAAGATATTCATACATGCATACGCATATGCGCGCGCGCGCACAGACAGACAGACAGACAGACAGACAGACACACACACACACACACACACACACACACACACACACACACACACACACACACACTGCTCCCAACTCCATACCCGCCAATGGCACCACCATCACCATTTATCAAAAACATTTATTGATCAAAACATTATTACGTTCTTGCCCACACGCGCGACTATTCAGCGCTGGCACTCTTTAGCGTAATATGAGCACAGAGATTTTTGCACAGTTTCGGAGAAAAGAAAGTCAGTTCAAACTCGTTCTTACAATCCATCAACTTATTCAAGACTTCGATTAAACCAATGCACCGCTGATAGTGAGAATCAATGTTCAACACCCCCCCCCCCTCCCCCCCTTCCCAACAATGACAAAGAGAGAGAGAGAGAGAGAGAGAGAGAGAGAGAGAGAGAGAGAGAGAGAGAGAGAGAGAGAGAGAGAGAGAGAGAGGATCAATCAATATCAAAGAAAATAATGACTTCGGAATCAAAAAGACCAATAAAAAAAAAAGTCAACCGATCCAAAAAACAAAAGCAAACAGATTAAAAGAAAAACAAACAAAAAAAAAAAAACAAAAAAACAAACAACAACTCAACCGCGCACAACCATTCAGTACCAGAGGGTACAACACTAACCGACAATAAAATATCAACCCCAAACTGACTCCTCCTCCTCCTCCTCCCCCAGTTCTTTGCTTCGTTCACCCTCCACCCTTATATGCCCTTTCCCTCCCTTGCAACAAAAAGAAACAAAGCCAGCAAACAAACAAAAAAATGCCCCTATCCTCCCTCAGAACAAACAAACAAAGCAATCAAACTAAACAAAAAGAAACTCACACCACACACACACACACACACACACACACACACACACACACACAGAGAGAGAGAGAGAGAGAGAGAGAGAGAGAGAGAGAGAGAGAGAGAGAGAGAGAGAGAAAACAAACAAAAAACAAAACTATCATCTGTGACAACAGAGACCAGGCCCCTGAAAGCACGCAATCTCCAATCCGATTTCAGACTCCCTCGCAAAAAGTCCAGATCAAAACGTCAGCCAGATCAGACGACTTGTCCGCTACATATGTAGCCCACAGTGATGATGAGCATGAGGCCGCTGGTCGCGCACGTCATGAAGGTGGTCACGATGTCTTCGCTGGTCCACGGCTCCATCCAGTAGGACCTCCAGATCACCTCTTGAATGAGGTGCAGAAGACCTGCCCAGTGCAAAGCCCGGGTCAACGGCGTCATGTAATCATCTTGTGAACCAGAGGAAGACCGAGACTCTCTATCACAGGTCGTTTGACTGGTGGGACCGTTTTTTTGCAGAAATCTTGGGCCGAAAGCGCTGGTGAGTAGTAGTAGTAGTAGTAGTAGTAGTAGTCGTAGTTCTGGTTCTCCTTCTTCTTTATCTCTCTCTCTCTCTCTCTCTCTCTCTCTCTCTCTCTCTCTCTCTCTCTCTCTCTCTCTCTCTCTCTATCTGTCTCTCTGTGTTTCTCTGTCTGTGTCTGTCTGTCTCTTTCTCCCTCTCTCCCTCTCCCTCTCTCCCTATTGTTAAAAGGTAAAGGGATGGCAATGGGGATGGGGTGGAGCAGGGACAGGAGTGAGTTATGGAATGGGCTGTGTGGTGGGTAGGGGATGGGGTGGAGCAGGGACAGGAGTGAGTTATGGAATGGGCTGTGGTGGGGTAGGGGATGGGGTGGAGCAGGGACAGGAGTGAGTTATGGAATGGGCTGTGGTGGGGAAGGGGATGGGGTGGAGCAGGGACAGGAGTGAGTTATGGAATGGGCTGTGGTGGGGAAGGGGATGGGGTGGAGCAGGGAAAGGAGTGAGTTATGGAATGGGCTGTGGTGGAGAAGGGGATGGGGTGGAGCAGGGCAGGACAGGAGTGAGTTATGGAATGGGCTGTGGTGGGGTAGGGGATGGGGTGGAGCAGGGACAGGAGTGAGTTATGGAATGGGCTGTGGTGGGGTAGGGGATGGGGTGGAGCAGGGACAGGAGTGAGTTTATGGAATGGGCTGTGGTGGGGTAGGGGATGGGGTGGAGCAGGGACAGGAGTGAGTTATGGAATGGGCTGTGGTGGGGAAGGGGATGGGGTGGAGCAGGGAAAGGAGTGTGAGTTATGGAATGGGCTGTGGTGGAGAAGGGGATGGGGGGAGCAGGGAAAGGAGTGAGTTATGGAATGGGCTGTGGTGGGGTAGGGGATGGGGTGGAGCAGGGAAAGGAGTGAGTTATGGGAATGGGCTGTGGTGGGGTAGGGGATGGGGTGGAGCAGGGACAGGAGTGAGTTATGGAATGGGCTGTGGTGGGGTAGGGGATGGGGTGGAGCAGGGACAGGAGTGAGTTATGGAATGGGCTGTGGTGGGGTAGGGGATGGGGTGGAGCAGGGAAAGGAGTGAGTTATGGAATGGGCTGTGGTGGGGGAAGGGGATGGGGTGGGCAGGGACAGGAGTGAGTTATGGAATGGGCTGTGGTGGGGTAGGGGATGGGGTGGAGCAGGGAAAGGAGTGAGTTATGGAATGGGCTGTGGTGGGGTAGGGGATGGGTGGAGCAGGGAAGGGAGTGAGTTATGGAATGGGCTGTGGTGGGGAAGGGATGGGGTGGAGCAGGGACAGGAGTGAGTTATGGAATGGGCTGTGGTGGGGTAGGGGATGGGGTGGAGCAGGGAAAGGAGTGAGTTATGGAATGGGCTGTGGTGGGGAAGGGGATGGGGTGGAGCAGGGACAGGAGTGAGTTATGGAATGGGCTGTGGTGGGGAAGGGGATGGGGTGGAGCAGGGACAGGAGTGAGTTATGGAATGGGCTGTGGTGGGGTAGGGGATGGGGTGGAGCAGGGACAGGAGTGAGTTATGGAATGGGCTGTGGTGGGGTAGGGGATGGGGTGGGCAGCAGGGACAGGAGTGAGTTATGGAATGGGCTGTGGTGGAGAAGGGGATGGGGTGGAGCAGGGACAGGAGTGAGTTATGGAATGGGCTGTGGTGGGGTAGGGGATGGGGTGGAGCAGGGACAGGAGTGAGTTATGGAATGGGCTGTGGTAGGGAAGGGGATGGGGTGGAGCAGGGACAGGAGTGAGTTATGGAATGGGCTGTGGTGGGGGGTAGGGGATGGGGTGGAGCAGGGACAGGAGTGAGTTATGGAATGGGCTGTGCTGTGGGGGAAAAGGGGATGGGGGGGTGGAGCAGGGACAGGAGTGAGTTATGGAATGGGCTGTGGTGGGGAAAGGGGATGGGGTGGAGCAGGGACAGGAGTGAGTTATGGAATGGGCTGTGGTGGAGAAGGGGATGGGGTGGAGCAGGGAAAGGAGTGAGTTATGGAATGGGCTGTGGTGGGGTAGGGGATGGGGTGGAGCAGGGACAGGAGTGAGTTATGGAATGGGCTGTGGTGGGGAAGGGGATGGGGTGGAGCAGGGGGGACAGGAGTGAGTTATGGAATGGGCTGTGGTGGGGAAGGGGATGGGGTGGAGCAGGGAAAGGAGTGAGTTATGGAATGGGCTGTGGGGGGGGTAGGGGATGGGGTGGAGCAGGGACAGGAGTGAGTTATGGAATGGGCTGTGGTGGAAAGGGGATGGGGTGGAGCAGGGACAGGAGTGAGTTATGGAATGGGCTGTGGTGGGGTAGGGGATGGGGTGGAGCAGGGACAGGAGTGAGTTATGGAATGGGCTGTGGTAGGGAAGGGGATGGGGTGGAGCAGGGACAGGAGTGAGTTATGGAATGGGCTGTGGTGGGGTAGGGATGGGGTGGAGCAGGGACAGGAGTGAGTTATGGAATGGGCTGGTGGGGAAGGGGATGGGGTGGAGCAGGGACAGGAGTGAGTTATGGAATGGGCTGTGGTGGGGAAGGGGATGGGGTGGAGCAGGGACAGGAGTGAGTTATGGAATGGGCTGTGGTAGGGAAGGGGATGGGGTGGAGCAGGGACAGGAGTGAGTTATGGAATGGGCTGTGGTAGGGAAGGGGATGGGGTGGAGCAGGGACAGGAGTGAGTTATGGAATGGGCTGTGGTAGGGAAGGGGATGGGGTGGAGCAGGGACAGGAGTGAGTTATGGAATGGGCTGTGGTAGGGAGGGGATGGGGTGGAGCAGGGACAGGAGTGAGTTATGGAATGGGCTGTGGTAGGGAAGGGGATGGGGTGGAGCAGGGACAGGAGTGAGTTATGGAATGGGCTGTGGTGGGGAAGGGGATGGGGTGGAGCAGGGACAGGAGTGAGTTATGGAATGGGCTGTGGTGGGGTAGGGGATGGGGTGGAGCAGGGACAGGAGTGAGTTATGGAATGGGCTGTGGTGGGGTAGGGGATGGGGTGGAGCAGGGACAGGAGAGTGAGTTATGGAATGGGCTGTGGTAGGGAAGGGGATGGGGTGGAGCAGGGACAGGAGTGAGTTATGGAATGGGCTGTGGTGGGGTAGGGGATGGGGTGGAGCAGGGACAGGAGTGAGTTATGGAATGGGCTGTGGTGGGGTAGGGGATGGGGTGGAGCAGGGACAGGAGTGAGTTATGGAATGGGCTGTGGTGGGGTGGGGATGGGGTGGAGCAGGGACAGGAGTGAGTTATGGAATGGGCTGTGGTGGGGGGTAGGGGATGGGGTGGAGCAGGGACAGGAGTGAGTTATGGAATGGGCTGTGGTAGGGAAGGGGGGATGGGGTGGAGCAGGGAGGGAAGGAGTGAGTTATGGAATGGGCTGTGGTGGGGTAGGGGATGGGGTGGGGTGGAGCAGGGACAGGAGTGAGTTATGGAATGGGCTGTGGTGGGGTAGGGGATGGGGTGGAGCAGGGACAGGAGTGAGTTATGGAATGGGCTGTGGTGGGGAAGGGGATGGGGTGGAGCAGGGACAGGAGTGAGTTATGGAATGGGCTGTGGTGGGGAAGGGGATGGGTGGTGGAGCAGGGACAGGAGTGAGTTATGGAATGGGCTGTGGTGGGGAAGGGGATGGGGTGGAGCAGGGACAGGAGTGAGTTATGGAATGGGCTGTGGTGGGAAGGGGATGGGGTGGAGCAGGGACAGGAGTGAGTTATGGAATGGGCTGTGGTGGGGTAGGGGATGGGGTGGAGCAGGGACAGGAGTGAGTTATGGAATGGGCTGTGGTGGGGTAGGGGATGGGGTGGAGCAGGGACAGGAGTGAGTTATGGAATGGGCTGTGGTGGGGAAGGGGATGGGGTGGAGCAGGGAAAGGGAGTGAGTTATGGAATGGGCTGTGGTGGAGAAGGGGATGGGGGTGGAGCAGGGACAGGAGTGAGTTATGGAATGGGCTGTGGTGGAGAAGGGGGGATGGGGTGGAGCAGGGAAAGGAGTGAGTTATGGAATGGGCTGTGGTGGGGGAAGGGGATGGGGTGGAGCAGGGAAAGGAGTGAGTTATGGAATGGGCTGTGGTGGGGTATGGAATGGGGTGGAGCAGGGAAAGGAGTGGGGTTATGGAATGGGCTGTGGTGGGGAAGGGGATGGGGTGGAGCAGGGAAAGGAGTGAGTTATGGAATGGGCTGTGGTGGGAGAGGGGATGGGGGGTGGGCATGGAGTGAGTTATGGAATGGGCTGTGGTGGAGAAGGGATGGGGTGGAGCAGGGAAAGGAGTGAGTGAGTTATGGAATGGGCTGTGGTGGGGAAGGGGATGGGGTGGAGCAGGGAAGGAGTGAGTTATGGAATGGGCTGTGGTGGGGTAGGGGATGGGGTGGAGCAGGGAAAGGAGTGAGTTATGGAATGGGGCTGTGGTGGGGTAGGGGATGGGGTGGAGCAGGGAAAGGAGTGAGTTATGGAATGGGTTGTGGTAGGGAAGGGGATGGGGGAGCAGGGACAGGAGTGAGTTATGGAATGGGCTGTGGTGGGAAGGGGATGGGGTGGAGCAGGGAAGACGGAGTGAGTTATGGAATGGGCTGTGGTGGGAGGAAGGGGATGGGGTGGAGCAGGGACAGGAGTGAGTTATGGAATGGGCTGTGGTGGGGAAGGGGATGGGGTGGAGCAGGGACAGGGAGTGAGTTATGGAATGGGCTGTGGTGGGGTAGGGGATGGGGTGGAGCAGGGAAAGGAGTGAGTTATGGAATGGGCTGTGGTGGGGGAAGGGGATGGTGTGGAGCAGGGAAAGGAGTGAGTTATGGAATGGGCTGTGGTGGGGTAGGGGATGGGGTGGAGCAGGGACAGGAGTGAGTTATGGAATGGGCTGTGGTGGAGAAGGGGATGGGGTGGAGCAGGGAAAGGAGTGAGTTATGGAATGGGCTGTGGTGGAGAAGGGGATGGGGTGGAGCAGGGACAGGAGTGAGTTATGGAATGGGCTGTGTGGGGAAGGGGATGGGGTGGAGCAGGGACAGGAGTGAGTTATGGAATGGGCTGTGGTGGGGAAGGGGATGGGGTGGAGCAGGGACAGGAGTGAGTTATGGAATGGGCTGTGGTGGAGAAGGGGATGGGGTGGAGCAGGGAAAGGAGTGAGTTATGGAATGGGCTGTGGTGGAGAAGGGGATGGGGTGGAGCAGGGAACAGGAGTGAGTTATGGAATGGGCTGTGGTGGAGAAGGGGATGGGGTGGAGCAGGGACAGGAGTGAGTTATGGAATGGGCTGTGGTGGAGAAGGGGATGGGGTGGCAGGGACAGGAGTGAGTTATGGAATGGGCTGTGGTGGAGAGGGGATGGGGTGGAGCAGGGACAGGAGTGAGTTATGGAATGGGCTGTGGTGGAGAAGGGGGATGGGGTGGAGAGCAGGGACAGGAGTGAGTTATGGAATGGGCTGTGGTGGAGAAGGGGATGGGGTGGAGGGGGGAGCAGGGACAGGAGTGAGTTATGGAATGGGCTGTGGTGGAGAAGGGGATGGGGTGGAGCAGGGACAGGAGTGAGTTATGGAATGGGCTGTGGTGGAAAAGGGGATGGGGTGGAGCAGGGACAGGAGTGAGTTATGGAATGGGCTGTGGTGGAGAAGGGGATGGGGTGGAGCAGGGAAAGGAGTGAGTTATGGAATGGGCTGTGGTGGAGAAAAGGGGGATGGGGTGGAGCAGGGAAAGGAGTGAGTTATGGATGGGCTGTGGTGGGAGAAGGGGATGGGGTGGAGCAGGGACAGGAGTGAGTTATGGAATGGGCTGTGGTGGAGAAGGGGGATGGGGTGGAGCAGGGACAGGAGTGAGTTATGGAATGGGCTGTGGTGGGAGAAGGGGATGGGGTGGAGCAGGGAAAGGAGTGAGTTATGGAATGGGCTGTGGTGGAGGAAAGGGGATGGGGTGGAGCAGGGACAGGAGTGAGTTATGGAATGGGCTGTGGTGGAGAAGGGGGGATGGGGTGGAGCAGGGACAGGAGTGAGTTATGGAATGGGCTGTGGTGGAGAAGGGGATGGGGTGGAGCAGGGACAGGAGTGAGTGATGTTATGGAATGGGCTGTGGTGGAGAAGGGGATGGGGTGGAGCAGGGGACAGGAGTGGTTATGGAATGGGCTGTGGTGGAGAAGGGGATGGGGTGGAGCAGGGACAGGAGTGAGTTATGGAATGGGCTGTGGTGGAGAAGGGGATGGGGTGGAGCAGGGACAGGAGTGAGTTATGGAATGGGCTGTGGTGGAGAAGGGGATGGGGTGGAGCAGGGACAGGAGTGAGTTATGGAATGGGCTGTGGTAGGGAAGGGGATGGGGTGGAGCAGGGACAGGAGTGAGTTATGGAATGGGCTGTGGTGGGAAGGGGGGATGGGGTGGAGCAGGGACAGGAGTGAGTTATGGAATGGGCTGTGGTGGGGTAGGGGATGGGGTGGAGCAGGGACAGGAGTGAGTTATGGAATGGGCTGTGGTGGAGAAGGGGATGGGGTGGAGCAGGGACGGAGTGAGTTATGGAATGGGCTGTGGTAGGGAAGGGGATGGGGTGGAGCAGGGAAAGGAGTGAGTTATGGAATGGGCTGTGGTGGAGAAGGGGATGGGGTGGAGCAGGGAAGGAGGAGTGAGTTATGGAATGGGCTGTGGTGGAGAAGGGGATGGGGTGGAGCAGGGACAGGAGTGAGTTATGGAATGGGCTGTGGTGGAGAAGGGGATGGGATGGAGCAGGGACAGGAGTGAGTTATGGAATGGGCTGTGGTGGAGAAGGGATGGGTGGAGCAGGGAAAGGAGTGAGTTATGGAATGGGCTGTGGTGGAGAAGGGGATGGGGTGGAGCAGGGAAAGGAGTGAGTTATGGAATGGGCTGTGGTGGAGAAGGGGATGGGGTGGAGCAGGGACAGGAGTGAGTTATGGAATGGGCTGTGGTAGGGAAGGGGATGGGGTGGAGCAGGGACAGGAGTGAGTTATGGAATGGGCTGTGGTGGAGAAGGGGATGGGGGGAGCAGGGAAAAAGGAGTGAGTTATGGAATGGGCTGTGGTGGAGAAGGGGATGGGGTGGAGCAGGGGACAGGAGTGAGTTATGGAATGGGCTGTGGTGGAGAAGGGGATGGGGTGGAGCAGGGAAAGGAGTGAGTTATGGAATGGGCTGTGGTGGAGAAGGGGATGGGGTGGAGCAGGGAAAGGAGTGAGTTATGGAATGGGCTGTGGTGGAGAAGGGGATGGGGTGGAGCAGGGAAAGGAGTGAGTTATGGAATGGGCTGTGGTGGTGGAGAAGGGGATGGGGTGGAGCAGGGAAAGGAGTGAGTTATGGAATGGGCTGTGGTGGAGAAGGGGATGGGGTGGAGCAGGGAAAGGAGTGAGTTATGGAATGGGCTGTGGTGGAGAAGAGGATGGGGTGGAGCAGGGAAAGGAGTGAGTTATGGAATGGGCTGTGGTAGGGTAGGGGATGGGGTGGAGCAGGGAAAGGAGTGAGTTATGGAATGGGCTGTGGTGGAGAAGGGGATGGGGTGGAGCAGGAGCAGGGAAAGGAGTGAGTTATGGAATGGGCTGTGGTGGAGAAGGGGATGGGGTGGAGCAGGGAAAGGAGTGAGTTTATGGAATGGGCTGTGGTGGAGAAGGGGATGGGGTGGAGCAGGGACAGGAGTGAGTTATGGAATGGGCTGTGGTGGAGAAGGGGATGGGGTGGAGCAGGGGACAGGAGTGAGTTATGGAATGGGCTGTGGTGGAGAAGGGGATGGGGTGGAGCAGGGACAGGAGTGAGTTATGGAATGGGCTGTGGTAGGAAGGGGATGGGGTGGAGCAGGGAAAGGAGTGAGTTATGGAATGGGCTGTGGTGGAGAAGGGGATGGGGTGGAGCAGGGACAGGAGTGAGTTATGGAATGGGCTGTGGTAGGGAAGGGGATGGGGTGAGCAGGGAAAGGAGTGAGTTATGGAATGGGCTGTGGTGGAGAAGGGGATGGGGTGGAGCAGGGAAAGGAGTGAGTTATGGAATGGGCTGTGGTAGGGAAGGGGATGGGGTGGAGCAGGGACAGGAGTGAGTTATGGAATGGGCTGTGGTGGGGAAGGGATGGGGTGGAGCAGGGACAGGAGTGAGTTATGGAATGGGCTGTGGTGGAGAAGGGGATGGGGTGGAGCAGGGAAAGGAGTGAGTTATGGAATGGGCTGTGGTAGGGAAGGGGATGGGGTGGAGCAGGGAAAGGAGTGAGTTATGGAATGGGCTGTGGTAGGGAAGGGGATGGGGTGGAGCAGGGAAAGGAGTGAGTTATGGAATGGGCTGTGGTGGGGAAGGGGATGGGGTGGAGCAGGGACAGGAGTGAGTTATGGAATGGGCTGTGGTAGGGAAGGGGATGGGGTGGAGCAGGGAAAGGAGTGAGTTATGGAATGGGCTGTGGTGGAGAAGGGGATGGGGTGGAGCAGGGAAAGGAGTGAGTTATGGAATGGGCTGTGGTAGGGAAGGGGATGGGGTGGAGCAGGGACAGGAGTGAGTTATGGAATGGGCTGTGGTGGGGAAGGGGATGGGGTGGAGCAGGGACAGGAGTGAGTTATGGAATGGGCTGTGGTGGAGAAGGGGATGGGGTGGAGCAGGGAAAGGAGTGAGTTATGGAATGGGCTGTGGTGGGGTAGGGGATGGGGTGGAGCAGGGAAAGGAGTGAGTTATGGAATGGGCTGTGGTGGAGAAGGGGATGGGGTGGAGCAGCAGGGAAAGGAGAGTGAGTTATGGAATGGGCTGTGGTAGGGTAGGGGATGGGGTGGAGCAGGGAAAGGAGTGAGTTATGGAATGGGCTGTGGTGGAGGAAGGGGATGGGGTGGAGCAGGGAAAGGAGTGAGTTATGGAATGGGCTGGGTAGGGTAGGGGATGGGGTGGAGCAGGGACAGGAGTGAGTTATGGAATGGGCTGTGTTGGAGAAGGGGATGGGGTGGAGCAGGGACAGGAGTGAGTTATGGAATGGGCTGTGGTAGGGTAGGGGATGGGGTGGAGCAGGGACAGGAGTGAGTTATGGAATGGGCTGTGGTGGAGAAGGGGATGGGGTGGAGCAGGGACAGGAGTGAGTTATGGAATGGGCTGTGGTGGAGAAGGGGATGGGGTGGAGCAGGGAAAGGAGTCAGTTGTGGTAGGGAAGGGGATGGGGTGGAGCAGGGAAAGGAGTGAGTTATGGAATGGGCTGTGTGGTGGAGAAGGGGATGGGGTGGAGCAGGGAAAGGAGTGAGTTATGGAATGGGCTGTGGTGGGGTAGGGGGTGGGGTGGAGCAGGGAAAGGAGTGAGTTATGGAATGGGCTGTGGTGCGGAAGGGGATGGGTTGCGGGGTAGGGGAGGATAGGGCCAAAGTAAACGAGTAGATAAAACCAAACGTTCAGTTCTAATTTACCCAGCAGACCAGCGCATAAAACGGAATTCACAGAAATCTAACAAACAAATTCAGATTCTGATGTATGAACGACTTGGCAAACCTTGTAAAATTGAATGCGCTTTTCAGACAAACAGTGTGTTTTGAAACATGCAATATTAATATCAAATCAATCAATCAATCAATGTATGTATGTATGTATGTATGTATGTATGTATGTATGTATGTATGTATGTATGTATGTATGTATATATGTATGTATGTATGTATGTATGTATGCATGTATGTATGTACTGCATAAACAAATTTGTTAATAGGTAAAGGCCCTATCGAAAAAAACAGAAATCCCAATGGTGCAAAATAAACATGTCGACGAAGAATGGTTGAATGATTCCACCTCGCCGTGACCGAAGGAAGGGCAAGAAAAATGAGACAAGCTTCATAGCAGTCCCATTTTCACAGGTCGAAAATGTAAAAGATCCTCGATGCATTTTAATATACTAGCGTTTGGTAGATTACAGCCGCATGTTTCAGGTTGGCTGGTTCGGGATTTTGTTGTTGTTGTTGTTGCTGTTGTTGTTGTTGTTGTTGTTGTTTGTTTGTTTGTTTTTGTTTTTTTGCTAGTCACGCTAGTATGAACGGTTAAAAAGAACAGTTTTGGTTTCGTTTCGTGTGAATACAGTTTCCATTTCAAGAAATCACCGAAAATGGGTTGCAAGTAACCTGTATCCCTAGCCCGCTGCTAGTTTGGTCTGCACGGTTTACATCGGGCTTCAATAGTGCAGTGCCTGGCAACTGATGCACAGAAGTCCGGAAGTGAAAATCAACTCAGTAAAAATCGTTGCGTTTCCGTTCTTCTTCTCTTCAAAATCTCATGTTCAGCACGGAAAAACGAGAGACAGCATCACTGACAATGACCAGATGGCTTCTCGCCTTTGTACACGACCTTTATTCAGTTTAATTTGTGATTTTTTTTTTGTAGCCCAGCCGACAACGAGGGGCCATATCAGGGGTGGTAAACGTCCACGATTCAACAAATAAGACACCAGTCTCAGTCCACGCACAGCCAAGAAGTAGTTGTCTTTTCATTGTTTGGACTGGGTGGGTGGTGGATCACGTGACTTTAATCTCGGGTTACGTAGCTCAGTTCAGTTCCATTCACAATTCATGTTGTTCAAAGCCTCGTGCACTCGTCAAATCAGTCCCCGTAGTCGGCTGTTAAAAAATCTTAACAGATTTCTTAAAAAAAAAAAAAAAAAAAGAGAAAAAAAGGGCTACATTGCACATTTAATATTGCCACCGAAACACTATAATCGACAGTCTATCACCTAACAAAAACAACGCATTTAAGATAAATAAATCTTAAGGATTAAATCGATATACTGACATATCACGTCGGAACACACACACACACACACACACACACACACACACACACACGCGCGCGCGCGCGCGCGCGCGCGCGTGGGCACGCGCGCACGTGCGCTCATATTGTGTGTGTGTGTGTGTGTGTGTTCCGACGTGATATGTCAGTATATCGATTTAATCCTTAGATTTATTTATCTTAAATGCGTGTGTGTACACACACACACAGAGAGAGAGAGAGAGAGAGAGAGAGAGAGAGAGAGAGAGAGAGAGAGAGCACACTTGCGCATCAATGCATAATGACATAATGATGCACCATTCCACACATATTGCAATGTCGCCATTGCCATGATAAATTCAAGTGGATCGTACTTTGCTGTGTGCGTCGATATACTGGCGTATGTGGTATGGGGCACAATCTGTGTACACTCATGTGCTCACCAGTGTGCGGCTGGGGGTACAATGTGTGCGCGCTCATGTGCGCGCGCGCGCGCGTGCGATAGAGAAAGAGAGAGAGAGAGAGAGAGAGAGAGAGAGGAGAGAGAGAGACAGACAGACACAGACAGACAGACAGACAGAGTTACGTTTCTGTCAAGCCTTCTGTCCCTAAGCTCAGGTACAAACCACATATTATCATAAATTTTAATCATTTCATTCATTTGAGAATCATAAGGGCTCGTTTCTCTCTCTCTCTCTCTCTCTCTCTCTCTCTCTCTCTCTCTCTCTCTCTCTCTCTCTCACACACACACACACACACACACACACACACACACACGCGCGCGCGCGCGCGCGCGCGCGCGCGATGAGAGAAAAAAAAACGGGGGAGGGAGGGAGGGAGGAAGAGGGAGAGTAACAGCAGTAGCTGTTGTAGTAATTCACGAATAAAGCAAACCACTCACCTGCACACACGAAGATGACGACGCTGTGGTCAACTGTCCTGCGTCAGTCGCCGACGCATGAGGACGACCCCCAGGATGACACAGGTGTAGATGACCAGCGCCAGCGCCACCATCCTGACAGTAAAGGCCAGGTGCAGTCTCCACTCTTCAACACAGGCAAGTGACCAACTGACCAACTGACCAACAGCCCGTCACACTTCACCACATTTCAGATAAACATTCACTTGTCACCAGCCGCCGTGGCGAAGTGGTTAGTGTTGCGGACTCCCGGCTGGGAGGTCGTAGGTTTCAATTTCTATCAGAGCCATGTGGGATTTTTCTGCCCATACCGGCTCCTACCCAGAGTTGAGTTTGCTACGGGCTCAGCTGGGAAGACTGGGACCACACAGTCGAGTTTCATCCTCTAAATGGATGCGTCTCTGACAGTGTTGCTCAAATTTCCTTAGCAACACTGCAGGCGTTTGTATCTCTCGGGCTGGTTGACGCCGGGATATATTATGAAAGGAAGCGTAGAGTACAGCGCTGTTATGTAGTCTTAGACCGAAATGGAAATCCGAAGTATCATCTTCATCATCCTCATTCTCATCGATCAGCTTAAAAAAAAAAAAAACTCAACTTTTGTGTCCCTTCATGCCCTGCTCTCAAGGTGACCTCACTTTTATGTCCTCTCCACGTCTATGGCCTTGGCATGACTCCGTCGGGGTCACCGGTATCGGCAAACTCATGAAGGCTGTCGCTGGACGGACATGGTGGCGCCCTCCGGAGGGAGAGCTCACTCGCTCCGGCTCTGCGACTAAGCAATGATTGTCGCTAGTAGGGGGGCTTAGTAGGTGGTATCCTGCATATGTTGGATCGGAACAGGCACCCCTGAACACCACCGAAGTGACTCAGCGGCATTGCAGTGTCTTCTCCGGTTGGTTTGCCCCTTGACGACTTGATACTTGATCCCTGTGGATTGCCGGTGCTGTGGCTCTGGCTGTGGACTATGGGGTCGGAATGAGCGGGATAGGTGCGATGCCACTAAGGTGGCTCAGAAGATGGGACAGAAAAAAAAATTCAGTCCCCCCTTCTTGTACGCGAGCCTCTTTCTTTTAGGATACAGAAAGGGAATGATGCTAATTTAGTGAAATCTAATGGCATAACTTGTTACTTTGTAGGCGTGTGGGGGTAGGGACGAAAGAAAACCTCTTCGATTCCAGAAAAAAATTTCTTCAGGGCTTTTGGCTTAACGGCTATGTCATTTTGCATAATTATGATAAGCTGGACTTTGAATACGATGCACATTAGACTGTTTATATTTGGGGGCTCTATCTTGCGCCTTCGTCAGCTCCTAGGACAACAATATTCACTCCTCTGGACTGCAATTCAATCGTCTGAAGATGGGGTGTGGTTGCCTACTTGGGGAGATGATGAAAATGAAAAGATACTTGAGGAGATGATAAAACATGAAAAGAAACTTGGAGAGATGATAAAAATGAAGAGATTTTCCTTCGTACCCCTCTCTTCCACACCGCCGCGTCCCGCCTTTCCCCTAAACCCAACCCTCTGCTTCGTTCCTTTCCCTACCTCCACTTTACGTCCTTCTGATCCCTCTCTTTCCTTCCCTTCCCACACAGCCACTTCCCGTCCTTCCCCTAAACCCAACGCTCTCTTTCCTTCCCTTCCCTTCCCTTCCCGTACTACGACTGTTTTGAGCCAGTATTAAAATCATACTGTTCATAGAAAAGATTGAGAATGCTGTAAAACTCCTCGAGGATATAAACCGCCATTAGAATTCAAGGATATAGCCACAGCTGCCCCCATAAGAGATGATAACATACAGAAGCTCAGCGAATTAGTCAGAAAGCTTCTTTCAGTCAGTAGATTATTCTCTCTTGGGGAGGGGGTGGAGGTAAATGTGGGTATGATATTCGATTTCAATGAATAACCTCTAATGTTTGACAGAAGCTCCCGCATGGTAAGGGTGTGCGAAAGGAAATCCGACGAGAACGACAGCCCTCACAACAGGCACAACAGTCTCGTCTACCAAATGTAACCTGTGAGATTCCATTGGCTTACGAGGGTGCACACACCGGATGTTCCTAAAAAGTTCAACAGGGGACATATGTGCGACTAGAAAGATCATCGGGTGACCACAGACTGCTGCCGAGGTCAACCGAATCCTGAATCCGTCCTGTGATCATACAGTGCTCTACGAATCCGCACCAAAAAATTTATCTGGATTCGTCCTTGCGCCATAGTCAGTCTTTCCACTAGATTTGGTTAAAATCCGGTCAGTAATTTTCATACAAGTTTGCTGACCGACGGAGGGACAAACTAACTCACAGACTCTCCATTGGAGACATAGCCTTCCTGTCGGTGGCAATAAATCTCCATTTTCAAGCAACCTCGATGTTTTCTGCAATTTGATTCTGATTTCTGACGGACAGAAACTCCTGTACGAGAAAGAGGGTACAAAAGGAAATATTTCCATTACGGAGGCTTTTTTTTTTTACCTACGCGCAATTCTACGGTTGTCTGTCTTTCATAAACAGGTGTGTTTGGATTATAAGTCATGTTAGCTAACAAAACATTTCAAGATTTCCTTTCTGATACTCAGTCTGTGGATACACCCGCTGTGTCTTTTAAACTGCAGTTGGCACTCCTCACCAAGGAACACACTACTGGTTGATCATTTCGTTTCATAGGACATCAACCAGTGAGGACGAAAGGTAGGTCTAAACATGTAGTGAAGAACGGAAGATTAAACTGTACTTTTGTTTCAGTCAAGCAGATGATTGAGCTTTACGTGGTGAGAATATTCAAATCTTATTTTTCTTTTGGGGTTAAAAACGGGCGAATGCTGATTTGATTTGTAGAACAGCCAAGGTGTGCAGTTCCTTCGACGGGAGAGCTAATCTGTGCTTTGTTTAATTCATGTATTCACGGGCTCGTTTAAAGCAGCAAGCATTTTTTTTCCCTTCTCGTGGAACTAACCTTTGGAAGAAGAAGCGTCAAATTTTACAAGAAAACATTTCAAAATGGAGACAGAAAGGAAATCTTTCCTCTATAAGACATTTTGGAAAGACCAAGCTTTCTGTTCAGCTCCATACCAGAATCTTACACTTCTTATCCCCCCCCCCCCTTCCCCCACGTCTCCGTCTTCTTAATCAGCAACAATAGTTGACGAAACAAAACCCTTGTTATCAATTAGTGGTGGTGGTAGTTGGGGGATGGGGGTGGGTGGGAGAGGAGCAGACTGAGAGGGCGGGGTTATGGTGGTGTGGGGGATGGGATGATGAGAACTCTTGCTACCTTTCACTGACCTTCATTTAAACGCTTCTGCATCCTACAGGCGTGCGACACCGGGGTGTCATGGACCCCGTCGCTCATCATACCATCGTCGGTGCAGCCAGTCACCAGGAACCGATGCACTTGCAGCCACATGCTCGATCCGAAGAGGTAGACGGTGGCGGCGCTCAAATACAGCCAGGAGAACACCCACAACCTCCTGTCATGGCTGTGGAACCGCAACAAGTTCACCACCGGCATCCTGCTCCTTCTGGTGGTGGCTGCCTTTCGACGGGATGGGGTCCCAGTCAGTGAGGCTGGCGCTCCTCTCTTGTTTCCAAAAAGTGCGATGCTGACGACAGAGCACCGGTTGAGACCGGCAGGTGGTTGACTGACCCGTGTTGGTTGGTTGGTTGGTTGGCTGAGCAGCGTCAGCGTGGATGAGTGAGCTCAGTTCCCGATCTGTTCAGTCAGTTCTCAGCGTGAAAACAAGCGGGAAAATGGAAGCAAACATTTGCGAAAGTTTTGCATTGAACGGGGCTGCGTTTTTTTAATTCGGAAATGAAAAGCTCCGGTCATTTGCTTTGTGGATACATTTGTGAATTTAAGTTTATAAATAATGACAACAATCCTGAAACAAGAGAAAATGAAAATGGGTGACGGGCGGGGTGGGGGGGGGTGAGGTGAATAGCAAAGAATGCCAAAAGCATTAAAAGAGGGAAACTGAAAAGAAAGGGAATGAATGAATGAATAAATGAAAGGAAAGAGAGACCCCGCGTACATAATTTATCTTGAGCTCCGTCAACGAATATTTCACGTCAGTGATCAATGTCATGTTTGCGCCGGGCATTTCCAGCGTGACAATATCTCATTTGGCTGTATTTGCTGTTATCGTTCGTTGTCAAAGGCCATTTCATTTCATTTCTTTAATCGGAATTGATATTGACTCATGAATATGGAACCATTCGCCCTTAAAAAGTGAGTGAAAAAAATCGACATTTACTATAAATCTCTCTCTCTCTCTCTCTCTCTCTCTCTCTCTCTCTCTCTCTCTCTCTCTCTTTTCACGGTAGAAGAGGAAAGGGGATGTAGGTGGGGTAGGAAAAGTGGAAAGGAGGGAAGGGAAGGGACTGTTCACGCAAATACAATCGTACTTTGTACCTTGGCCTGATGAAGCTTTTAATAGCGAACATTTGTTAGAAATACAAGTACATGAAAAGACTGTTGTTTTTAATTCTTGTATTTTAGTCTCCGGTTTTTATGTCAGTTTATTCTACGAGGTACGGAGCTCAGGACAATAGGAGAGCATTATACACACACACACACACACACACACACACACACACACACACACACACACACACACATATATATATATATTATGTATATACATGTAATTGTATATGTAATATATATGTATATACTTAATTGTTCAGACAGACAGACAGACAGACACACACACACACACACACACACACACACACACACACACACACACACACACACACACACACACAAACTGTGTAAACTTTTGATGATGTTTCGTCAGAACTCATTTCCTTGGCACAGGTCATTCCTGAAGCATTGCTCCAAACAAACGTTTTAATGAGCTGGCTTTCATGCATGCGGGATATACTCGTTCAAAGTTTCTTTCTTTTTTCTGTGAACTTTCAATATAATTCAACTAGTAAGTGACCAGACTCTATCCTCTCTGACACCGTCTATGTACACGACAAGACAGCAATAATGAACAGTTGTCTAGAATACAAAAGGTAGTCATCGACACTGTTTCCCACGCAGACATATGCGTATTTCCATTGGTATCCTCGTTGCACACGCCATTAAGAATACATAAACAAGAAGCAGTGCGCATACTGACAGAAAATTGTTCATAGTTGTTATGTACATTGTCTTATAATGCTGAACAATATCAGAAGTATTGTGAAGGAATTTGTCCTGCATATCATTATAGTCAACAATATCAGGGGCAATAGAAGAAGTTCCACTGTTTAAATCACCGAACAGACCACTGTTTAAATCACCTAACAGACCACTGTTTAAATCACCTAACAGACTATGTATCATTTAATTCAAGCATGCAGTCAAATTGACACATTTCAAGCCCAGTAATACCGTTTTCAACATGTCAACATTCGCCAGTAACAACATCATTGCCGTTTGATTTGCGCTTGGCGTTGAGAATTGTTCCCTTGTCTTTGAAAAAGGTGCAGCATACCATGACAGTCAAGGTCGGCGTCCTGTCGAACCAGTGCATCGTGGGGAGAGAGAGAGAGAGAGAGAGAGAGAGAGAGAGAGAGAGAGAGAGAGAGAGAGAGAGAGAGAGAGAGAGACAGACAGACAGACAGACAGACAGACAGACAGACAGACAGACAGACCGACAGACAGATTGACAGTGTGAAAAAATCAGGGGCAGAATTTTAATGGAAATCTGGCAGGGGGAGTCGTCATGTTTTCTTGACACGGTGGTGTGTGTGTGTGTGTGTGTGTGTGTGTGTGTGTGTGTGTGTGTGTGTGTGTGTGTGTGTGTGAAGAGAGTGAAAAGAAGAGGGAGAGACTGAGGGAGGGAGAGAAAGAGAGCGACAGACATGTAAAAAGTACGGGGTAAAGTTTTACACAGTAAGAGAGAGAGAGAGAGAGAGAGAGAGAGAGAGAGAGAGAGAGAGGGGGGGGGGGTTATACATATACTTGAAACCATTTACCGACAGGTCAGCCTGATGCAACGCAAAATGGAATACACCAGCAATCTGTAAGAGAAAAGAAGTAATAATGTTTTCAGTTTTCGGGTGGCTTAAAATCTCTGTTCATAAAATAGTTACATTTTTTGTGCATAATCCACCAAAATACAATGATTGTTATATATTTTCGTGCATTT
>JADBJO010000032.1:1103663-1106163 GCA_016801955.1 Conus betulinus | reverse complement strand
AGAATAAAGTTCATAAGGTCAAGAGCAGGTATGATGGTGCTTTTTCAGTCACTACACGATAACAAAATTTAATTTAGGCAGATGTCTGTTCGAGCTTGGCGGGGGTCTGCGCTTTCCCCAGCACTCATCTACTTTTATGGAATAATGGAATAAAGTATTACACGCTTTATAGCTCAGTTTACAGCGGTTGTGTAACACACACACACACACACACACACACACACACACACACACACACACACACACACACACACACACACACGTACACCATAACAGTTTTGCGTGTTCATGATCTACCGGAGGTTGAAAAAAACTGGAATTCAAAGAACATATTTCTCTCGAAAGAGTAATGCGTTTCTTTTTCTTTCTTTTTTTTTTTTTTTACAAACATTGAACGTCTGGCTTTTGCACAGAAAAACATCTTACACATGGTCAGATCAGTCTGTAAGTGCTGTTATTTTGCTGTTGAACCCGTGAGCTAGAAACAGAAAAGAGAAAATGGTTTGAGAGAGAGAGAAAGAATAATTATGCAGCGGTGACTGTGGCATGCACGAAACAGCGCTTGTGAATATTGTCCCCACAGATAACCCTCCCCCCCCCTTACCCCCTCCTCCCCCTCCTCCCCCCCCCCCCCCCCCCCCCCCCCCCCCCGCACACTCCCAAATGGTGATCTGATCGATCTCATTACGTGTTTTTTTGCCTTGAGAGAGAGAGAGAGAGAGAGAGAGAGAGAGAGAGAGAGAGAGAGAGAGAGTACAGAGATACAAGACAGACAGACAGGCAGACAGACAAAGACAGACAGACAGATAGGGATATAGCAAGATAGAGAGACAGAGACAGGCAGAGAGACAGAGAGAGACACAGAGAGAGAGAGACAGAGAGAGAGAGAGACAGAGAGAGAGATGAGGGGGGGGGGGGAGCGGGGTGTGGGAGGAAAGAGGGGCGGTGCAGAGGAAGGGGAAGAGGAGGGAAGGGGAGGCTGAAAATAACGCATCACAAACCGCGCTCACCACGCCGAGTCAAAAAAAAAAAAAAAAATTAATAAATAAATCTAACGCGAATGAATGTCGCTTCTGTCGCTACGAACCTGCGTTTCAAACTAAACCGTTCACACGTTGAAAAATGCTCTCTCTCTCTCTCTCTCTCTCTCTCTCTCTCTCTCTCTCTCTCTCTCTCTCTTCTTCTTTTCTTCTTCTTCTTCTTCTTCTTCTTCTTCTTCTTCTTCTTCTTCTTTCTTCTTCTCGTCTTCTTCTTCTTCTCTAAACAATTCATTGCTAATTTCTATCACAAAGGAAAGTGTAAAACAGGCTGTATAATTTGGTATATGAGGAGGTGGGGGGGGGGGGGGCGAGAGGTGGGGGCGAGATTTGTGGGGAGAGGAGGAGAGTAGGCAGAAAACGTGGATGGGAGGTGGCGGTGGCGGTGGGGGTGGGGGTGAAGAATGGGTAGGGGTGGATGAAGGTAGGGGGTTAGTTCGATGGTGATTGATGCTATGCACAGGAAGGACCACTACCAGCAGGAGTTAAGGACCGAAGCGAGAAACGTGTCCTATCGGCGTGTTTCTTAACTGACCGTAATCCCAGCTTCTGTCGGAGGATATCTGGCCGGGAGAGCGAGGGAAAGAAACGAGAAGGCGGGGGGGGGGGGGGGGGGGGGGGGGGGGGGTGAAGGGAGTATAACAAACAGAATACGCACATACTAGCCATGGTGGCACGATAAAAAAAAATCTTTCGAATGAATAAAAAAGTATATGTTAGTTTTGGTTTCACATTGAACAAAGAGTCCCCTAGTGCGTCTGGTTATTCTTGTGTACGATATCCATACGGTCGTACTTACACCACCACCCCTCCCCTCACACACATTCCGCCTCCTAAGCACTTCGTTCACACACACACAGACACACATACACGCATGCACGCACGCACGCACGCACGCACGCACGCACACACACACACACACACACACACACACACACACACACACACACACACACACACACACACACACACACACACACACACACACACACACACACACACGCACACACACACACACACACACACACACACACACACACACACACACACACACACACACACACACACACGCATACACAAATCGACCAATGCCAGTTGCTGTCATCCACGTTTTGCTTTCATGGTGAAACTGAAAGGTGTCAACACAAATCTGTTGATTTTCTTTTCTTTCTTTCTTTCTTTCTTTCTTTCTATTATTTCTAAGTATTGAGAGAAAACGAGTATGATTCGCTTTCCCAAGTTAGCGCACTTTGGAATTAGGGACATGTGACTGTGTCATCCTAGGTGAATGGGTACCGCATGTGTCACTACTTTGGAGTTAAGAGCACGTGACTTTTATTCTAGGTACACGTGTACTGAATGTGTCACTACTTTGGAGTTAAGAGCACGTGACTGCCTCAATCTAGGCACATGAGTACGTAAGCATAATCAGTTTGGAGTTGTGGACATGTGGTTCTTTCCTC
>JADBJO010000032.1:1091163-1096163 GCA_016801955.1 Conus betulinus | reverse complement strand
AACCGGCTTCTTGCTCCTCCTCTCCCTCCCCCCTCTGCCCACCTTTTGACCCCATCCAAGCCTCATCTCCCCTCCCCCCTTCTTCCCTGTCCCCGCCGTTTCCCGCTCTCCCTAAGAGACACCTGCGACTATGCGTTTATCAAACCCCGCCTCTCCACCATCATTTTCTAGCATATACTCACTCACGTGGGAAACAATAGCAGAACACACTTTTATTCCAGGGTGCTGCCTGACATCATGATTTAACTCCGAAGGGACAGTCCTAAACAGAGTCAACGAGACAGCCTTAGCTGAACATTTGCAAGCATTCCGTTACTGAGAGTGTGTTCATGAGATGTATTACAGGGTTTGTACACAATGACGACAGTACCGGACCCATCACGGGTCTTTGAGTTAAACCCAAATCCAGATAGGACTCAGCATTGTTACTGTTCACAGGAAGAGTGTGCCTTCTGAACAACCAGAGCGAACTGAACTGATAGCTATGCTTGTTAGTCGTTAGTTGTATTCCAGACATGACAGGAAAATGTTTTGGTGTGCTGGGTCAAAGGCCGCCGAGAAGTCCAGGAGTGGAAATGGGACGTTTGCAATAATAATCAGAAACTGGGAGACAACCCAGGCGATGGAAAAGTCGTAATTCATGTGTTATTTGTTACCCTACAGGATGACTGATGAGCATCGTTTCGAATGTGATTAACCAGATGAGAGAGAGGACTAGGCGAACGATCAGTCCGTCAAGGAACGTCGACAGCTTCTCAGGTAATGTTACACGACATGATACTTCTTTAATGTGGGTTTTGCTGTAGCGGTCTGGATGTTTCCAGGAAAAAAAAAGTTCCACGCGGTAACCGAAGGGCAACATTTTGGGTGCCGAAGTTTGGGTCAGGATCACGCTCACAGGACTTTGGAGTGGTATGTGAAATCAAAATCGTCTCTTGCACACCATTTTCAGAAACCAAAGAGCGAAGTCTGAAAGTCTTGTGCCTACTACAGACTTTGGTACCACTGTCTGCGAGACAAGAGGGAAAAATACCGTGGCAAATCGCTAGTAGTTTGTTTCTGAAATAGTCAGCAAACATGTCCGTGGGAACATTGACGTCAGAAGAATCAGGGGAAAGCAATTGTGTGGTTCTTGCCGCCGAAGCACGGACGTCAAGTGAAACAACACTGTGAGAGTCACGGGTCTGGAAACAACATAAGCGTAAAACATCGTCTTTGCATTATCATTCAAATGAGGGGATTTTTTTTTTTTTTTAACTGTCATGACTCCGCTGATGCACTGGCGACGGCAGTCTAACACCCGCGATGCAAACTTGCTCCAGTGTGTGTGTGTGTGTGTGTGTGTGTGTGTGTGTGTGTGTGTGTGTGTGTGTGTGTGTGCGTGCTTGTGTGTGTGTGTGTGTGTGTGTGTGTGTGTGTGTGTGTGTGTGGTGCTGTGTGTGTGTGTGTGTTTGTGTGCTTGCTGTGTGTGTGCTTGTGCTTGTGAGTGTGTGTGTGTGCGCCAGTGTGTGTGTGTGAGTGTATGAGCTTTTGACATGCTACAACAGGTGCATGTATCTTGCGTATTCCTCGCATGCCTGGGAAAACATATAGTGAAGAAATGCATGCATGTTACGAATGTTCGGCATACACTACAAAACGTTTGAAGGATCTGTGTATTCCATGACCACTTTTGAAATTACGCTAAAATAGAATTCTGAAAAAGAAAAAGAAAATGGCACTTTAAAGTCGCTATATTCAAGTATTTTGTTGATTTTATTGAAGCTTTTACAGTATAAATAAATAAATGCGCTTTCCAGTAGAGAAATGGCTCCATAAACTTAGCTTGTTATTTTAACACACACACACACACACACAGAGTGCAATTGATATGGATAACCAGATAAATAAATGAATGCACGTGGTACTTTTTGTTTTAGCATAAGCACATGAAATATGAAATGAACATAAACGTGTAAGGTTGTGAGAGACAGAGAGTCGGGAGGGGGGCGAGTGATGAGAGAAGAAGGATTGAAGACTGGTAGCAGGAGTAAGATGAAAAGGGGGAATGGGGCGAATATATACTAGTCACATAAAGTTAAGCACAGTTTACATGTACCCGCATAATTTCCAAAATATAAAAGCCACGATTTTGAAATTGGGAACAGATTTAATTCATTATCTTGTTCCAACGTACATTGAATTTCATTGGGATCGAATGAACGGTTGTTGATTTACAGACAATTAAACAGAGGATGGGTCGAAATCAAAGTTCGCAAAATCTGTTCAGTTCACAAAATCATTTCAATAGTGGGTGTGGCCACCGCCATTGGCGAGACATTCACGCAGCGAGCTCCTCATCGATCGAGTTGACCAGTGTTCTGATGACCCTCTGAGGGATTCTCTGCCATTCCAGTTGCAGCATTTGAAAGAGATCCTGGCGGTCTCTGGGAGGTGGATGGTTCTCCTTCACACGTCTCCCCAACTCATCCCACATATGCTCGATGGGATTGAGGTCGGGACTATACGCCGGGAGATCATCCTGTTGATGCCGGCCTGCACAATGAAGTTTTCGGCCACCCGGGCCCTATGTGGCCGAGCATTGTCGTCTTGGAAGACTGCCATGGGTCCTATCCGTTGCATGGTCGGAACAACGAAAGGCGCCAGGATTTCATCCCGATAGCGGATGCCTGTGAGGTTTCCATCAATATGGTAGAGTGGTGTCTTGTGGTGGAGGCTGAAGGCACCCCATACCATAACAGATCCTCCCCAAAAGGCCCTGGTCTGGCGAACAGCTGCATCAATGTAACGTTCACCAACACGCCTCCAAACTCTAGTTCGGCCGTCATTGTGTTCAAGACTAAACCGCGACTCATCTGAAAAGAGGACCTGGGACCACTGTTGTTGTTTCCATCTCACATGATGACGATGGCAGAAAGCTCGGCGAGCCAGCCTATGGGCTGCTAGCAGTCGTGGTCGAACAGCTGGGCGACGTGATCTGAGGCCGAAGTGGTGAAGACGGTTTCGTATGGCTTGACGGCTGAGGATGGTGTTATTTGCCATACAAAGCTGCCTTTGGATGCTGGTGGAAGTGGTATCCCCGCTGCAATAGGGCCTGCCTCTCGATGAAACGATCTTCTCTGGGAGTAGTCTGCCTAGGCCGACCTGACCCGTGGCCTCTCTTCAACGCTGTTGGTCGCCCTAAAACGCTGATTCAGTCTAACAATAACTGAATGATGCACACCAAGTCGTCGCGCGCCACTTCAGCCTTTGCAATGCCATCTTGTATCCACGCAATCGCCCTGGTTTTGTCAAAGGTGCTAAGTTTTCTTCGTGGTGGCATGGTGAGAAAAGGGGCTGACAGTAACCAACCCCGCGCTTAAACAGCCAAAAGAAGGGGCATAAAACTCACTTGAGAGACTGCTCTTGCACGGGAAAAAAGAATTTTTCATTTTACGCATCTTGTGTCGCCAGCAAGCTTGATGCAAAACAGGCACAGTTAACGCAACTTTGCACTTTTTTATCCCGCGCGGTAACGAGGTCACCAAGACCCCCGTGCGCACTACCAGTTGACACAGGCTGGATAACACTGCTGTGTGTGAGATTCCATCATTGGTTGCCGCATAACAAAAAAAAAATGTTTTTTGAAGGGATGAATCAACCCCCTGTGTGCAAAGGGGGGGGGGGGGGGTTGGGGGGGGGGGGGGGGGTAAGCCTTCATATCTCTGCAGTGGTAGATGATTCTGCCTAACTGACAGTATGTGCTTGAGAGTGGGTGAATGGGGAATAAATAAATGCTTCATATCTGCAAAGATGATTCCTTCTGCAAGCTTAAATCTCAAAAAGAGGGAGACTCCAAAAAGAGGAGACCATCTCCAACAACGGGGAGAAAGCTCACTAACATGTAACTCCTGGTCAGATACCGGTATTTCGAAACCTGATTGTTTCTCCTCAGTGACCGCGGAAAGTGGGGGAATTTGACTCCTCTGCCCTTTTCGGTTTTAAGAAGAATGCTATACCAGAAAATGGCTGGTGTGCAATACCATAGTATGTTTGTTGAGTTTTCAAAAAACTAACTAAAGGTGCCACCTAAGAAGCAAAAGAAAATCATGAAAGAGCAAAAACAAGCTACATTTTCTTGTGAAAAGTTGAAAATATAAAAAGATAACCTCTTAAGACACAAGTGCTGAGGGCCAGTTTCTTGGAATGAATCGCAAGGGACTAAATTACAATGAGACAATAAATTCCAAGGATAAGTACCGAGCACCGTTCCAGCAACTTACAGAGCAGCTAGGTGTTGCAATGACTGCAAGAAATTTTGAATTATAAACAAAGCTTGCTCTTATGTCTCAGATTGTAGAAATAGGGGGGGGGGGGGGGGGGGGGGGTTGGGGGGGGGTAAGCCTTCATATCTGCAGTGGTAGATGATTCTGCCTAACTGACAGTATGTGCTTGAGTGGTGGGTGAATGGGGAATAAATAAATGCTTCTCAAAATGAACCTTCTGCAAGCTTATAGTCTCCAAAGAGGGAGACCATATATGTGTGTGTGTGTGTGTGTGTGTGTGTGTGTGTGTGTGTGTGTGTGCAAGTAACACCTGCCGAGTGGAAAGAAAAATGTAAACAACAGATTAAAAAACAACAACCAGCCAACCAGCCAACCAACCAACCAGCCAACCAACCAACCAACAAACCAAGCTGCGTGACTATTAACATAGGAAAAATCACCTCAGTTTGTTTATTTGTTTGTTTCATGATAGACTAGACGGTCATGAAGCGGTATCACAGCCAGCGACACGAGGTCTTCGCTATCAGCTGTCATCAGACACAGCAGGGGGAGGAGGAATGATGTGTGTGGGGAGTCGTCAGGAAGCGGAAACGTAATCATTGTTGTCAAACAACGTTTGGCAAGGTACGGAACGAGAAAAAAGAGATAACAATGTCGCTGCATCATCAGCCACCTTTTGGATAGCCGTCTCATCAATCTCTTGACTTATTCTGTCGGTGGCGATGAGCCCCAGTG
>JADBJO010000032.1:1073663-1076163 GCA_016801955.1 Conus betulinus | reverse complement strand
TATATATATATAGTGCGTGTGTATGTGTGTGCGCGCGCGCGCGTGCACACACACGCAAGCTGGATATCGGTGTGAATTCCAATAATGGAAAATGAATACTGGCCTGTTGGCTTGGTGGTGATGAGACGTCATTCCCAGTGCCGACTTGGTGATTCATTGCAGCACCGTGGCCCAACGTTTCGTGCAACATTTCCGCTATATGGCAAGTCTGTTGCCTTGTAAGACAATATTCCTAGCAGCTCGTAACGAGCCTGCACAAGTAAGTTGCCAGTTTCTGAAAATGGTCCGCGTTTGCTATGGGTTGAAAGTAACATCGAAAAACGAAAACGACAGGAGTGGCTGGACGCCATTAATCGCTACACACACAGATTGTCAAGTTGAAATGTTTGAAATGCACAGTGCCATGATTTCATATTACAAGCCTCAAAGTACGATGAGATTTTGTCTTTGAATCCTACTCGCTGGTGACTGAATTCATCGTCTGTTAATTAGTGCTGAAAAGGACGGCACAATAGATCATTTGACTTGATTGATTATGTACAGTGTATGCCCAAAAGTCTTTGAAGCCGTTGTCTTCGGAAGGAGTTGCATATCCAATGGTTATGATGTTATGCGCGTTCATAGTGTTATAAATTATATAATATTCGTTTCGTGGAGCTCCTTCTCTTCCTTTTTTCCCTTGCCTGCTTGTTGTTGTTGTTGTTGTTGTTGTTGTTCTGAACGATGCAACGGCCATAGTAACAGTTTTCTGTATTGAAGCTGTACACAAGACGATCGATCGATTGATGTTCGGAGTATCCCACGGATGTTTGCAAAACTTCCATCTTTGGCACTACGGCAGTCTCTGAGGAAATATGACTAGTGGGAAAGTGGAAAGCGAGCTTGGTGTTCGTACCTTGAAAAGAATGAAAGTATGAGACGCCGCACTCGGCAAAATGAAAATAGTAGAGTGCTGTTTACTTGTCTAATGATTATTGTCTAAATGGGGCATGCTGTGGATGAAATGAAATACGTCAGGTAAACAGGCGTGTTACCACACAGAATTAGAAACAATGGAGGCTGAAAGTATGGTAAAAGCAAATAAAAATTAAGGAACAACAACAACAACAACAAAATAACGGACAATAAACACACTACTACGCAATCTGGCCTAAAATTATCACTTGTTTAAAAAAAAAAAATCCGACGTTTGTGATGATTCGGACGAATGGAAAAGGCATTCATGTCGAAATTCGACTTGTCTGTTTATATTGTGTGTGTTGTTGAATATGAAAACCTTGCTTTCCACGCTGTTTTGTGTGTGTATTTAATTCGCATTTTGGCTCATATTATGTGGAACAAAAATCACAACATAGTAGCCACTGTTTTGTGTATATTTAATTCGCATTTCGGCTCATATTATGTGGAACAAAAATTACAACTTAGCAGCCATGGGACTATGAAAATCTACAGGAATGCTTTGGTTTTGTTGAGAGTGTGGAGGGGGATGGGAATGTGTTATTTTATGACAAATAATATCTCAACCTGTTGGAAACTCTGTGACAGGCGTTTCCACTTTTCTGTTGCTCTTTTTTGTCCTGGCGATTTTTTTTTGTTTGTTTATCTCTCCCCCATCATTGCTTCATCATCTGTTTTTTTGTTGTTTTTTCCTCGGGTTTATATCTGAGCGATCCTTTCATCTCCAAGTTTGGAAGGAATTCATGAGCATTTCGTTTTTGTCTCTTTGGAGTTGAGAACTGTGGATTTTTTTTTTTTTTTTTTTTTTGTGTGTGTGTGTAACTTGATTGATTGGCAGTTATATATTTCATGGTACACGCATATAATACAAGTTTGTATTCACTTTTCGCCGCGACGAAATGATCAGTATTGTGGTCATTTGTTGCTATGGTTGTTGTTGTTTATATCGCCCGAATAGTAGCCATTTTCATCCTAGTTCTTGTACATGTTTCTTCTTCCAGAATTGATTCGATTTTTTGTCCGATTCGACCCAGTGGTTTTTTTTTTTTTTTTTTAGTTAGAATATTTTGACAGTCAAGATATTTGAGGAGTACTTTTAATGTTAATATTTCTGCTTTAGCTCCGTGGAATGGGATCAGATATAAACAATAAAAATATTAAATAGGCCTGATATAAACAACACTTCATTTTCCAAAAAGGAAAGCGGGGCAAATGTCCATATCCTTTCGTTTTGATGCGCAGCCAGAACGTATGCTGCAAAAGATTTCAAAATGTTAGTCATTCAAAAAAAAAAGCCAAAACAAAACGAAAGAAACAAAAACTGTTATCTTACTCAGGGAATGTGCACACTGAAAACTCGATGGATAATACACAGCTTCTAACATTGACACGTTTCTGAAAGGGAAATGGAATACCGTCATTGAAAATTGGAAAGAGAATTCTCCACTCTGTCGTTAAAATGAAAACAGTACTCATTAAAGCAACACATTTCACCGACTCCATCCCCGTCTCTCTCTCTCTCTCTCTCTCTCTCTCTCTCTCT
>JADBJO010000032.1:1058663-1068663 GCA_016801955.1 Conus betulinus | reverse complement strand
ACACACACACACACATATATATATATATATATATATATATATATGTGATACTTTTTTGTCTCTCCATTAAGTTATTAGGTGTTCTCATATCAACCCCCAAGAACTTTTTAAGTGCGAACATATGTAATTTATCAGAATGAAGAGCTGCGTTTTCAAGACCACATATTTCAGCACCATATTGAACAATCGGTTGAATTAAAGCATCAAATAATTTTTTTAAAAAGATCAAGAGAATTGTTCTTTGAGTTGTACAGATTTCGCAGCATACACAGTAAGGCTCTCTGGCTCTGCTCACAAGATCCTGGCTTGCTGAGGTAAAACTCAGCCTCGTAGAAAATTAGATTCCTACGTTCTTGCATATATTTACCACAGGCATTAAAAGCCCGTTACGATTCCACCTTTCTCTGGCGGCAAAATATCTGCCTTTTCTAAACACACCCACTATATCACTTTCGCTCATATTTGCATTTACATGAAGTTCTGACGCTGCGCGATGTAGCCTATTAAACCGCGTCTGTAAGCCAACAACGGTTTCAGACAATAAAGCTTCATCTGACATTAACAAAATGAATGATCTAACAAATTCATGTGTGAACCTTACTCCATTTTCTTCCACAGCTGATTATTTCTAATGCCAGGTCATTGATGAACAGTGAAAATAATACACAGAGAGAGAGAGAGAGAGAGAGAAACCCTCAGAGCTCATGTTATTGGACTGCTTCCAACCTGCACTTGCCCAGTATATCCTGTTGTGTTTTTCTCTTCGGAGACAGAAAATTTAATCAGACTCTGATACACACTGTGCTTTTTCTTTCTGCTACTAATGTTATGTTGCAAGATGTGACAACGCTGGGATTAGTTTAGTTTAGTTGAATGTCTGAACTTGATCATCTGTGCCCCACAAAACCTCTGGTTTTCATATGGCAATAAAATATGTTCTTGTCGCCGTTATGCAAACTGACAATGCGTATCCGGCCCTGCGGCCATCTTTTCGTTTTTATTTGATTGATTTGGCATTTTTTTTCCTTTTCTTCTGTTTATCTTTCTTCTTCTTCTTCTTCTTATTCTTCAGCTTTTTTTTTCTTTTGTTTTTTTCTTTAAAGAAAATCTGATTATTATTTTGCTAGTTATCTTGATAATCATAGCCCCGTTGTTTGCGGACTGGCGAAGGCTTGACTCTCAATCGCAGACCGTTCATTCCTGTACACACAGCATTTCCTAGACCCCTCGTGTCACAAGATCAAAAAAAAAAAAAAAACTCCACAGACGCTATCATCATCAAGTTGTCATTAAGCTACTTCCTAGAGACGACGCGCCGCCGCTTCTAAAATCGCTTGGGCGATTTTGATTGTGTGCGGACATTGTGATTTAAGTGGAACATGCACAGGGCACGGTAATCCCAGACGATCTCCTTGTCCCTCCTATGTTCTCCTCCGCTGCTCCCCCTCCTCTCCTACCCCTCTCCCCCCCTCCCCTCCCTCCCCCACCATCCCACTCCGCCCGCCTGATTGATGACAATAAGCGCTTGGTCGCGTCATCCGAATGGACGAATCGTCCCGCACTGGTATGGACATAGCCACCGCGTCCATCCACCTCCGTGACACTTCACATGCCGACACCGACAACTGTCGTTTTATTTATTTATGTTGTTTAAAAAGCCCCGCCGATCGCGAGACGCAATATCAGAGTGGGACGACGACAGTAGTCAGATACACTCCGGTGCAGCTGACGTACGTGGTACCGACCAAAGATGGAACAGCAGATGGGAGATAATCATCCCGGGACAGCAGGAGGTAACAAACCAGGCCGGTCGAACAGTGCAGCTTGACCACCAGAACGGCACCACGTTGAAGATAAGCCGGGGAAACGGTGATTTTCAGATTTGTGACCGGCAGGATTCAAACTCCAAGCATCAGACTGCGAACACGGCCAGCTCTCTGAAGCAAAGAGCGTAGAGGAGAAAGTGGAAAAAAAAAGGGGGTCATTGTATAAGCAGGGTATATGGAGGGCTTTATATTTATTTATTTGTTTATTTAGTCATGTTTGGCATTTTCTTTGTGTTGTGGCGACCACGCAGGATTAAAATGAAGCTGATGATGCAGTAGAGTTTCGATGCAGTCCGAAACTACAGTGCAAAGGGTTGTATTGTGTGTATTCTTTCGTAACAAACGGTGGCATTGATCAAGCCCAAGAGATACTGAGATACCCGATGTACTGGGGATGAAATTTCAGCAACATTTTCACGGATGCATATGTGGAGACATGACTGTGTGCTTCCAGTCTTCCCACTCGGGGCTGGGCTGGTGCGATAGAGCCAAAACATCCTGTCGTTAAAACTAGGTTTTTGAAAAGGTTCGAACCACAATCTCCTCAGCGGCGGTCCGAGACACTGACCACTGGCCTACACTGCATGTTACCCTGTGTTCAAGAAGCATCATTTTAGCATTTTCGCCCGGACGGAAACAAAGCTTTTTGAGACCGAGCTGACAATGAACAAAACTGGCAAAAATGATTTGAAGTGCTGTAAGAAAAAGCATGCAAAACGTGTAACTGAATAAACTGATGAGTAGGGAAAGAAAAAGAGACACGATCAAAGAGGAAAGACATGAATAAGGGTGTGTTTAATCCATCTTCTTTTCCTTAGAAATCCTACCTGGACGACAGGCGGTCGATTTGTATTCACACAATGACACCATCATGCAAATAAAGATAGGAACTCGCCTTTGCACATCCATCCCCGGGGCAGTCGGGCCCTATAATGCTCTAATTATGCAAATGAAGTCAAATAGAAACCACTCTCGCCAAAAGTCACCTTGAGCCAGAAGCCTTTTAATCGATAGCGAGTCGAGGGAGTCAAGACAAAGGTGACGGGGGTGGGGGTGGGGGGGGGGGGGGGGGGGGGGGGTAGACTGTGTACTGATGGCAGAGTGTTGGGGGGTTTGTACTCATCGGGCATTATGCGTGGAGGTTCTGTGTCTGTCGGCCTGTTTCGTCCGTCTGTCGGTCTGTCTGTTTACCTGTACAGCCGATTGTCTCGCCTGACTGTGCGTGTTTCTCCTGTCTACCTGTTTGCATGAATGTTTCTTTCGTTGTGCCTGTCCGTCCGTGTTTCTGACTTGTATGCCTGTCGGTGTCTATCTGCCGACAAATCTGTCAACATGTCTGCCTGTCGGCTATCTGCTCTACCACTTGCTCTTTGTTATTTGCCTCTCTCTCTCTCTCTCTCTCTCTCTCTCTCTCTCTCTCTCTCTCTCTCTCTCTCTCTCTCTCTCTCTCTCTCTCTCTCTCTCTCTCTCTCTCTCTCTCTCTCTCTCTCTCTCTCTCTCTCCTCCTCTCTCCTCCCTCTCTCTCTCTCTCTCTCTCTCTCTCTCTCTCTATCACTCTGCCCTCTTTATATCACTGCCCTCTTCCTCGTCGATCGCTCCTCCATCCTTCCCTCCTTCCTCACACACTTCCCCATCCCTCTGTTCCCTTAGGCCTTCCTTCCTTTCTCGTCATGAAATATGATGATTTGAAAAAGGCGTCAATGCTGCGATTGTCCACAACAAAATAGACTCGTCCACTTCCTCTCAAGTCAGTCAGACCGCTCATCCATTCCTTCCTTGCACCACGTGCCATGTCATACTAACTCCGCTTCCTTGTGGCGGAGTCGGTGCCCCGTTTTTTGCAGTCCCGAAGAAGGCGAGAGCTGCCGTTCTTGACATCGTAAATAATCCAAAACGTTCTTTTCAAGACGTGCTCTAACCCGAGGCCAAAGTCCAACTTATTCTTTATTCACGCACACGTGCACACACACACACACACACACACACACACACACACACACCCGCACGCACGCACGCACATAAACACATAATCGCACACACACACACACACACACACACACACACACACACACACACACACACACACACACACCCAAAGACGACGTAAAACAATGAGAAGGAATTGTGAAGAACGTGTCAGGTTTTCACTCGGAAGGCCACACACTTTTGGAAAGACGACGTGCTTATTGAGAAGTGCTTTACAAGCACAGGTCAAAACGTCCGTGAAAGAACGAGTAGGACTGGTCACATCCATAGGCACGTCCTCCATCCATAGGTAATCGTTGTATTGACTTTTTGTTCAACTTCAGGTGAGGACACCCTTTTCTTCTTCTTCTTTTAACGCCAAAAGTAGAGAACCAAATCTGTCCATGGTGCATGTAGAATTGACCGTGGACTTGAACAACCTCACAACCTCGCATGGGAAGAGAGTGAATAGTGTCTATAGCGTCATTATCTTCCCACGAACAGGTGTCGGGTTCTAAGCCCCTATATCTGCGCAGTATGAATCTCAGTCCTGAAGTCGAGGTCACTCCGCTGGTTTGCCTCGGCACCATCAACAGCCAGCGGTTTCTGTGGTCAGCCCAGTTGACTATGCTTTGTGTGTGTGCGTTTCTAAGACCTTTAGTTTTCCCTGGCTTTTTTTTTAACCTTTGGCTATGGTACCATCGAGAAGAAATTGTGTTGTAATGTCATGCTGTTAACAGCCCAAGAGACCGCGAAGGCCACATCAGAGATGCAAGCATATTAAAGACGGAACTTTGTAGGGTTAGTACTGCACGGGCGTTGGTAAACAAACAAAACAAAACAAAAACAAAAACCGAAAAGAAATCTTGAGAGAAATTCTGGAAATTTCAGGAGCGGGTGAAGAATGAATAGGAATGCCATTAATTGAAATATGTCTTTTAAAAAAAAGATCGAAATACACTGTTTCACCGTTGTCAATGTGAGGGTAAAAAGAGAAGACGAGGCATAAGCATAAATGTGTGTGTGTGTGTGTGTGTGTGTGTGTGTGTGTGTTGTTGTGTGTTGTTGTTGTTGTTGTTGTTGTGAATGCAAAGCTCATGACTTGAGATCTCATTGAAATATTGTTTGGAACTGTGGGTGTGTCTCGTATTTCGAGTCGTGTGCATGTCTCCACCGCCCCATCGAGTTGATTTATCGCCTAGCAGCATTATGTTATCAAAAGGTTGTGGTTAAAGTTGGATGTTCCTGTAACAGATCACGGTTTATCACCATGGTTGAACATTTCACGTAAGAAACTTCCTTTCTAGCGGTCGCTATCCGGTTTAAAAATTTATTTATTGGGGGGGGGGGGGGGGGTGGGGGGGGGGGAGGCGGGGCACAGCAGGAAGACTAGCTCGGGCTGAATCTGCGGTGAATCACATGTTATCGTCGGTCATGCAAATTAGCAGGATCCCCGTGTCTTACGTTTCAATCGGCATACAGAAAACTGGTTTGATCTAGGATTTTGTTTCTGCTGTCAGTCCCGGTCTGGTCCTGTCAATATGCATGGTTGAAAATAAAAAAATCTGTACCATATTTCTGTCCTCAAAGGTGGCCATTATGTTGGCCCTTTGATTTCCTTCTGTACGCTTACATCCGGGAGTTGTGAGTTTACAATATAATGCTTTCTGCCGTTGCGTGTTATATATACATTGTGTCCGAGGGAAGGCGTATCATAGGTTTGTTTGTTTACTCGTTCGTTCCTGTGCTTTCTTTTTCTGCTGAAACCTCTCACCAGTTCATGGAGTGTGGTGACACTCGGGGATATCTCATCGGTGTGTACAGTATTAGCGGTCTCAAGCGGGAACAGGTTGTCGTTTTGCGGGCTCTGATCACGTGTTGTCTTTCTTTTATCTCTTTTCTTGATTTTATTTTAAAAATCAGCACGTGGTGATCTTGGTACGTTGTTTGCCTTCTTTGGACCTGCCGTACTGTGAATGTCACTCACCTAAGCCTATCGATGAAAGTGACGTCAAATTAATGGCAGCTGAAGCCAATAAATCGCTAGAAATGACAAAACTGATCACTGAAATTTTTCGTCTTCAGAAAAAAGCGTAATATTGTAACACCTCTCTCTCTCTCTCTCTCTCTCTCTCTCTCTCTGTATTTTCGTCTTCTTCTTCTTCTTTTTAACGGGAGGGGGGGGGGGGGGGGGGGGGGGGGGGGGGGGTATTTTTTCGCGGTCCTCAGAGAGTCAACACCGTGGGGGGAGAGGGGGGGGGGGAGTATTGTCATTATTGGAAACGAATTTGAATTTTGAAAAAAAAAAAAAAAAAAAAAAAAAGCACATCGATTTTACCCCACTTTGTAGAGTAAAATAGCCAGCTGCGTGTTCTGTCTCCTCCACGTTCCAACGCCTCCATCCTGAGCGACGACAGCTGGCCACTCGTTCGTCAGCCGGTGGAGGGGCGCGGGGCCCCCATGCTTGTCATGCTGGCTGCTGGGCTGCCCTCAACGCCGCTCACTTCACAGGTGTCGGTGGGGATCACCCAGATGTGTTTGGAATGATGTTATACCCTACTCTCTCGGAGATTTTATATCAAAGACGGTGTGCTGTGGACGTTTCTTTTTACAGTGGTGGTGTGTTACATGAATTCTGTCGTCAGAAACAGTTCTCTCTGCGTGAAATTCCGGGTCGATTTTCCTGAAGAAAGCGCTTTAAAATTGTTTGTTTCGCATTGTTTGTTTTGGTTTTTGCTTGTGTTTTCCTGTTTATGATTTTTCCTATGTGTGTGTGTGTGTGTGTGTGTGTGTGTGTGGGATAATTTCCAAGCACATTCTGTCTGTCTGAGTGTGTGCCTGTCTGTCTGTGCCTGTGTGTGTGTGTGTGTGTGTGTGAGGGTAGTCTATCTTTGTTGTTCCCAATACAAATCCACAGTTTCTGTCTGATCTCCTCCATATTTGGCACGGTGATTCATTAGCATACCATGCAGGTCGCGCGAATCATTTTACGGCTAAAAGTTACAATTTAGTCGCATTTTCAGTGCGACCAAATGGTGAAGCGAAGCGATATGGAGATTCGAAGCGAGTCAAACACGCCTCGCTGTCTGAGTTTATACAGATTTAAAAAAAAAAAAAAAAAAAAAAACTGTGCATTTTGTCAGCCGGAGTGGCTCAGTCTTGAGAGCATAATACTGAACATAAAAAAAAAAAATCCCTGATTCAATCCTGGGTTTCGATACTTCAGAAAAATTTTGTTTTTACGGGTTTTTTTTTTTTTTTTTCTTTAGTCATGGGATTCGAAGCGGGTCTAAAGCAAGGGATAACTGAGGAGGGTAGCAGTCAGGGGAGAGGGTGGAGGGATGGGGAACAGGGGAATGAAGAAGGAAAGGAGGGGGGGGGGCATAGGGTATACGAAGAGGTGGGGATGTTTGGGGGAAAAAAAGAAAGGAGAGGATGGTGGAGGACAGGAGGGGCGGAAGTGGGGAAAGGAGGGGGGGGGCGGGGGCTGGAGACACGGGAAAAGGGGATGGATGAAGAGGGAGGGGAGGACGGGGATGGGGGTGGGGAAGGGACAGAGGGAAGTAGGAGATGAGGGGCAGGGACAGGGGCTGGAAGGGGTGGGAGAGGAGTGTGGCATGATTCACAAAATATTATAGCCGTCTGGCTTTCCTCAGGGGGGTTATGGCACATATATTTAGCACGTCACAGGAAAAAACGACAGTTTGAATGAAGAGACACAGTTGTTGTAAGAAAAGAAAACACGTCATCATTCAGCTATAAAAGACTTTTTTTTTTTTTTTTTTTTTCGGAGTTAAGGGATTATGGAGGCGGGGGAGGTGGAGGGGGTCAAGAGGAGTGGACAGGGGGATATAATAATGCTATCAAAATTCTTAGTTCGCTGTGGAGACCGTTTCAAGGCTGAACGTGCGCGCGCGCGCGCGCACACACACACACACACACACACACACACACACAGATATCTATCAGTTCACCTTCGCATTTTCTCTAACCTAATTAATAGGAAAGGAATGAGCGTTTGATGAACACACTATACTATTAGTATATTATACATGTTTATCGTGTGTTTTTGTTTTTGTTCTTTTTTCTTAGGTGGAAAATGATTCGTAACTGTATTATGGGTATAACTTCCATCAGGTGAAACCCGGCATCCAGCTTTCAACCCAGGTGGCGCGCGCGCGCGCGCGCACACACACACACACACACACACACACACACACACACACACACTACTTTGAATTATTAGCAAATCTGTGGCTTACAACTCCACAGAATAGCCAAAACTACAAGTGGATCGCTTCCAAAACTATAGAAAAAAACCCGCACTGGACGTGTACCCAACTTGAGAGCTCCTTGGCTTGACCGATACCAGTACAGCTGTTAGGATCATTGAGGGCAAGAATTTCCTCTGCTCATGGCCTCAAGCGATACGTCAAAGGGAGTACAGTCCACCGAAGTCTCGCCCGTGAGGGAGTATCGCAAACATTTTATTGTTGGTGTAATTTAGAATACTTTCGGTGCTCGACAGCGGCACAGCTTACGATCACAGTTTGGGTATAAATGTACAAAGTCAACAATAAATGAATAAGTAAACAAATCAAGAAAGAAAATAGGTAAATGAACAAACAAACAAATAACTGTTTGCACATTTACCGGCGTCTTGAATGATGCAAGCTACTTGATCAATTCACTCTCACCAGACTTCTCCACTGTTGGAAGACCCGGAGACGTGCCCCTTCACAGCGTGGAGGAGCTAGCCAGCACATCTTGCCCAGAGGGGAGCGACAGCGAGGGTGCTCACATTGACGGCGCAGAGCGGAAGTTGATTTCGTTGGGCTAGTTTCGGCAACCGGCGTTTCGGACTCTGGATCCGCATCGACGACGAAATTTGCACCCCCCCCCCCCCCCCCCCTTTTTTTTTTTTGTTTTTTTTTTGAAGAGCTGTATGACGATACTGACGTCAAACAGCTGAATGACGTCATATATCATTGCTTGCAGTGAAGGTCATCGCCAAGGGGGGGGGGGGAAGGGGGGAAGGGGGGGGGGGTGACATCAGCGTGATGTGGCACTGGAGATCTGACGCAAACAGCATTCGTCAAAATGCACGCAGTTCTTGGCGCTTGCTGCTCGCGTCGTGAACTTCCAATCAGGCGACAGTCCCGTGCATCTTTTCCATGGCCATTCCATACCCGGGAGCCAGGAAGTCTCGCCCACAGCGAGAATATCGAAGAAAGTTGTCCAGGCCACGGCGCGGTAAGGTGTGCAGATGTGAATAACCTAGAATGAATTTAATGCAGCTGCATTTCATCTGCCCTTTCCTTTTTTTTTTTTTTTTTTTTTTTTTTTTTTTTTTTTTTTAGCGTGGATCCTCTCCCGTTCTGCTTCTGAGTAATGAGAGTGGCGCCCTTTAATATATTGTTTTGATTGAACTCTCTTCAGACCGGTGGGCAAACATCAAATGTGCACCGATCTTGCACCACGACTCCTGAACAGGATGAGCTCAATATCTCGGCGTTAAAAAAAAAGGAAGAAATGAAAAATAAAAAAAAAAGGCCACTCCTAATGTGTTGCATCACAAGCCTTAGCTCTGACAAAAATGCATGTGAGCTCACGTACAGAGCGAGACATAAAAAAATCTCGCTCTCTGTCTGACACTGTGTACTGAAATAATAAAATATATATATATATTTTTTTTTTTTTCTTGTCACCCGTGTGCAACGCCCCTAATAGACTTGTTAAAAGAATTGAATTATAAATGCAGTGTAAGCCTATTTAAAGACCTGTCCAACGGAAATGCGGGTTATAAAAGAGGTGTTACGTGATCGGCGATGTTGATATCATGATTGTGGATTGTGCGAGGAAAACCACACACATTCATGCGTGCGCGCGCGCGCGCGCGCGCACACACACACACACACACACACACACACACACCACACACACACACACAGACGAGTCTTATCCGCTAGGTCGTCAATTTTACTTCGCGAGCGAGTGTTTCTGCAATTTTCTTGCGAATATCTCGCACATACCTCCCTTTTTGCTCACCGATCAGATGTTTCACAGAGACGCTCCTACTTCGCTTTTTGTCTCGCTAGATAAACGTACTAGCCAGCGGCGGCTACGAAACGAACGCCCTTCACTTTTTTCAGCCAAGACCAGCCGTCTTAGACTCTCAGCAGCAGCAACAACGGCGGCTCGCCATGTTG
>JADBJO010000032.1:1041163-1043663 GCA_016801955.1 Conus betulinus | reverse complement strand
GTCAGATAGCTGTGAAACATATTTTTTTTGACCGCGATCATTGTACTAGCCATTTTTCTTTGATACACAAATACGGGCGAGAAGAAAGAAAATCTGCCCGTAATGCATTGCCGTTAGTTCATTCCCCATGCGGATAGTGTCGTCGTCTAATTCTTGTTTGTTTTGTGCACCATTCAAACTCGAGTGATTGTAAAAAAAAAAAAAAAAAAAAAAAAAAAAAAAGAAAGAAAAAAAAGAAAAAATTATTTTTAGATGACCCCTGTGACTTTTCTATTATAATGGAATCTCTAAAAGTGGTCAGAGTTTCTATGAAATCCGTGGCTACATGCTTTTACTGTACCGTGGACGAACGGTCTGTACGCAGAACAAAACTAATACCATGTTATATTGAGTTCAATGGCTTTGTGGCGCAAGATGTATACAGCAACTGATTTAGCACGGTTGTAAATGCACAGGATTTCAAACTTGTCTCATGTTGCATATATGTATGCGTGCATGTACATATGTATATGCATGCATGTATGCATGCATGTATACATGTATGTATGTTTGTGATCATGCATGTATGTACCTGTATATGTAAGTATGTAAGCATGTTATGTATGTATGTATGTATATAATTACGTGCGTATGTAAGTATGCATGTATGTATATAGGGTATGGCGCGCGCGTGTATGTGTGCAATGGAAACGACCTGTTACGTTCTCTTTGTTGACGAGCAAAAGTGTGTATACATATACGTGGGTATCTTTGTTCACACGTGATGTTACTGAAGTGTAACAGCTATCTACATGTGTGGCGAAAACAAAAGTTTGCTAAAAACAAACGAACAACCTCTCCCAGAAAATAAGCAAACGAACAAAAGCATTTATAGGAAGCACAAACATCATGAAGCAAAAAAAAAAAAAAAAAACAGAGAGACAAGAAAAGACTTTAAGCTGCCATCCATATGTTACCTTTTCATCAACTTGACCTTGCGCCGTTTGCACTTTTGCACGTGCAACATGCAACATGAAGTGGAAACAATAGTAACGTGAAGTGCAATGAGAACAGAACGTGGAAAAGGAAAGGAGAGGGAGGGTGTCAAAAGAGGCGAGGGGGGGGGGGATGTCAAACAGAGGAGGGGGGGGGGGGAGGGGGGAGGGGGGGAGGGAGGACACCTCGTCAAGATAAACCATGCTTTTTCTTGGCGGAAGTTGGTGGGGGTGGAGGGGAAGACTTCGCCGAGGTGGGGGGGTTTGTCTTCGTGTGTGTCTGCTAAGATCTGTTCAACGGCAGCATTATCAGGTCAAAAAGTTGGTGAAAGGAGAGTCTTAAGGGAGATTTACTCAGCTTCCCCCCCCCCACCGAAGATAGGTTCATTACGTTGTGTTGTGACGTTTTTACGCGTCTTTTTTTTTTTTTTTATTTCTTATTCCCACCCACCCCTTCGCCACCACAGCTCCCTTTCCTCTTAGCTCCTCAGGTTGACTCATAAACCACCAAGAGAGGAGAGGGGCATGTTTTTTTTTTTTATTTTTTTTTTTACGCCTTTTATTATTAACCGACCGGTAAGATTGTAAGCTCTGGTCATTTGCTTGTAGCGCGTGCGGGGCGGGGGGGGGGGGGGGGGGGGGGGGGGGGGGGGGGGGGGGGGGGGGGGGGTATGAGGGGAGAAAATTAAAAACATGGGGGACTTCGTGGGACTCGACGTTTCAAGGACAAGGGCTAAGTCGTTGCCGGAATGTGCTCTATATTAGATACCACCAACGACTGGATTTATGTATGAAAAAAAAAATTCATTTTGTCTTGGATGATTCAAGATTTGATGAAAAAAAAAAAAAAAAAAAAACGTTGCAATTTGGGGCTGGGGCCCACAACACACACAACAAGGAGCCCCCAACAGCCAGGCACCCCGGAGGCTTTGGGCCAAGGATTAATAATGGGTATCGCTCAATATCTTCTCTGTCTCGGTATCTGTCTCTGTTTCTCTCTGCTCTCCTCTCTCTCTCTCTCTCTATCTCTCTCTCTCTCTGTGTCTTTGGGTCTGGCTCTGTCTCTGGTCATGTCTTAGGTCTGGTTCTGTGTCTGTCGGTCTCTCTCTCTCTCTCTCTCTCTCCTCTCTCTCTCTCTCTCTCTCTCTCCCCATTCTCTCCTCCCTCCCCGCTCTGTCTCCGCCACTCTGTCCCTCTCCCCCCCCCTCTCTGTGTGTGGAGTGTGTTCTTCTTCCTAATACAACTTTCTCCACTTCCCGTCTGTCATATAGCTGACTGTCCGTCCTGTGTCTGTCTGTCTGCTTCCTGCTAGTTGCCTGCCTGTCTGTCTGTCTGTCTGTTTCTCTGTCTCTCTTTCTCTATGTCTGTCTGTCTGTCTGTCTCTGTTCTCTGTCTGTCTGTCTGTCTGTCTGTCGTCTCTGGATGCGGCTCTCTCTCTCTTCTCTCTCTCTCTCTATGGTGTGTGCCGTTCTGTATGTGTGTGTGCATGCTTCTGTTCTGTCTGTCTTCACTCTCCTCGTCTTCCT